>JALPQI010001808.1:0-82062 GCA_025490895.1 Thaumatotibia leucotreta | reverse complement strand
GAATATAGCGGGAAACATAAGTAGACTGGAGAAGCAAGTAGATTTACTTAGTTCTCTTGACGTGTTGGTTAATTGTGGTCCAATGGCAAGAATGTTTAAAAAGAAGTACGGTGGTAAACGGTACCACAAGAAGATGTATAATTCAATTAAAGCCAATACGACCTGGTTTGTTGAATGTTCGTCTTCAGTTGAAATGTATCCACTAGTTCTTCCTTCCACACTGTATAGATCCATTATAGATATAGCAAGAAAGAGAGATGAACGTGTCATGAAAAATGATATCAAGCTCACATCAAAAAATAAACTAGATGCCCTGTATAACGCTGTTATATGTGGTGAATGTGCGAATGATAGTGTTCAAGAAAAGAATTCGTATTGGTTACGCGAGATCATACTGAAACAGAATGAGAAAATAAACCAATTGACATCTGATATCGCTACAATTAAAGAAATGTTGGCAGATATGAATGCCAGTAAGACGATAGGGGAAAGAATTAGCTTGTGATAGTGGTGATACACTGGCACGTGTTCCACACTTATCAAATAGCGAAAGCGGGAGTTAAATAAAGACGCAAGAGAAACGACTGTTGAAAAATGTTAATGTAATATTACATACATATTTATAAAATTAAAGGCAGTACAAGCACACTGAAGCAGGTATGTACTTGTTTAAGTAAATCAGGTAAATATGCAAGACCGTAAATAATCCTCCGTCTAATAGCCCTAAATTTTTTAACGTTATTTAGTTAATGGTGTTGCTAAAATAATAAAATTGCCATAATATTTCAGAGGACACAGCAAAACGTCGTAAAGAAACATATGACGGATATTTCCGGCCGAGCAAATAGGTTCTCGCATCAAGTATTAGATAGAAACAAATGTCGTATTGTATAAAATATGTCACAGCGCCATGCGACGTGGGTTTATTGACTTGCATTCTGCCCGGTGACTGCGAGCTGCAAAAGTGCACAGTGTTTTATATTAAAACAGGGTTGCAATTGTTCTTACTTTAATCATAAAATGTAGCTTATTTTTTAATGAAATTAAACTGAAATAAGTATATCACAAAATTATTTGAATCGTCGATTTTACAGTTTTTATTATGAAAGAAAGTGTCTTTTTATAATTATATTATATTATATACGTCATATTATGCTCAATTAAGTTTTGCCCCAAAGAGTCAAAATACACTGTATTCGTCTTGAGCTTTGTATATTATAACATAATCTTTTATCCGACGTTCTCTGATATGTATATCAGACAATCAATATCCACCTCGCCGATAAATAAGACCAACGTCTGATTGGGGTTTTATGATGTAAAACTTAGTCCTATAAAATGAAAGGATACGCACGATGAGAAAATCACGGCGGTTAAAAGGTATTACAATATTTATTTCGAATGAAATTATGAAAACGTGAAGTGAATAAGTAAATACTTATGAAGATGAATGTTTTAAATGGAATATTGTATAGTTACAATAAAGTTAATTTAATGTTCTATTATTTATTTTGAACCTTCGATTTATGTTCAATATAGATAACTTCACCTGTCTTCTGTGTTGATTTCACAAGAAACGTCAATAATGCTTCAATCGATATTGTTAATATTACTTACTGGTTTTACCTGAGAGACTGTGCCAGGAATAGGACTAGGCAAATGTCACGGGCGTGAGAGAGCTTTTCCATTCACGAGTTATATAAACAATAAATAATAGAACAGGCACACGAACAGGATCTGGGTCATTTTGACAGCTCTCCATTCCTAATTTCTTATTTCGTAGATCTATATTTTTACGGGTAGGTACTATGACTACTACCAATTACGCCTCTTACCCCATATTGAGTGCAATAATCGCGCGTTAGTACAACTGTCCGAAATGAAACCCAAGTAAGTGCTTGTTAAATTAAATGTAGCTGCTAGCTTTGATTTCGGACAGCAAAAGTGTCGCCCTTGAAAGGTAAAAATTTGGCAAGTTTTTCATGTAAAATTATTCACCTAAGTTTTCTTCAAAAAAAGCAGACAGCGTCGTGATAAAACTGACATAGAAAAGAAAATTATTCAAGAAAGGGAAGCGCTTATGATTTTCGTGTATTATAACGTTTCAATCGCCAGCCTCCGTCGCTTAGTTGGCAGTGGCCATGCCTACAAAGCTGGAGGTTCCGGGTTCGAACCCCGACGAGGGCATAATTTGTGTATTTATTTATCACAAATATTTGTTCCTTGGTAATGGCTGTCAATGTATTTAAGTATCTATTATGTATATCGTCGCCTGGTACCCACATCATAAGCCTTAATTGAGCTTACCGTGCGACTACGTCGATATTTGTTTAAGATGTATCAAGATATTTTTATTTATTATTTAATTTTAAATAAGTTTCTCCTACTACTGAGCTCCTTTGTATACTAAGGCACTGGTCTCCCCACAAGCTGCTAAGCTATGAACTATCGGCTATAAGCACGAACAAAAGATACGCACTCCCGTGTCTTTTTTATTTACACGGTATCGCGTATCTTTTGTTCGTGATTATAGCCGATAATTCATAGCTTAGCTCGGGATGAGACCAGTGCCTAAGGTATGTTATGGAGATTACAACCGCAAATGACCCGCAGTAGGTGCAGATGCAGTTTGTCAACACACCAACATGATCCATTTATCAGCGTCATGCGTCACGGCTGTGACGTCACATCACTGATCACCTAATGATTCGCGGCATTCGATTAGGCTTCGGGATTATGCAGGCTATTGGATAGAAAATGAACATTGACACTGGAAAATGTGTTCAGTGGCGAGTATATCAACTCTTTTGACATTCTACACAGTACACGTTGAATATACAGGGTGGCTAGTAAGTAGCCCGACAAACTTGAAAGGTGTATTCCTGAACACATTTTGAGGCTATAATGTCTTTTCTGAACTCGGCTTAGTTTAAGAGATAATGACATGTTATTCAAAAAACTATTTTCATCACAAGTCACTGAAAATTGCCTGCACGATTAAAATTCTTACACTAGTAGTTTTCATCTCGACATACACACTGATTAGAAAACAGTTCAACTAAAAAAAAATTCAAAAACACTAAATAAAACTTTCCCTACAATTTATTACTGGTCATGTACAAAAAAAAAAACAAAAATAACACAAAAAAGAATTAATTTTTTTTTTGTTTTTAAATTAAATTTGTCACATATTATTTTTTACTTCTTTTGTCATCAAAAATGCATTAGTAAAGTCTGCCGGTATATTCATTCCCACCCTGTATGTGTTAAATGCGTTGTTCTGTGCAACTTCTTATACACGTATCTATAAGTTTTAATAAACATACAATTTACTAAGTGGGCCTACTCACACCTACAAATAGGGCAACTCAGTAAATTGTACTGTGATTTGACGATTTCATAAAGGACCATGCCCAACTTTGTATGGAACTTTGCCCCAAAGTCAACACAGCTAAAAGTTACATTGTTGAATAGGTCTTTCAATCTACTTCATTTCATTCTATGGGCATCCAGATGAATTCCATTGCAGAACTGAGATATTCATATTTTTGTCAGCCTGAATACAATCGATCAGAAATACTGTTCGTTAATAATTAGGATACCGAAGTGTGTAAAAAAAAGAATGTGCACAAGTGATTGTATGTTAACCACCTCACTCGATTTGTTTCTTTTGACAGCAGCCTTTATTTTACATACAAATAAGGGTGATCGCTGGTAGCTGCAGCTACCCAAACAAACTAGTGGCTGAATCTACAGATTTTTTGTACTGAATTAGCTCGTATTCACGCTGACAAATATGTGAATATCTCAGTTCTGCAATGGAATTCGGTTTCTTGCCCATAGAATGATATGAAGTAAAGTTAAAGACCTATTTAATGATCCAACTCTCATGTTTGTTGGTCTTGGGGCAATTTTGACGCATAGTCCTTTGAATCGTTTTTTTTTATAAAAAAAATTTGCTAGCTTGATACGGTCAGCCTCCGTAGCCTAAGTGGTAGTGATCCTGCCTACGAAGCTGGAGGTTCCGGGTTCTATATGTAGGTATCTATTATACATATCGTCGCCTGGTACCCACATCACAAGCCTTAATTGAGCTTACCGTGGAGTAGGTCGATTTGTGTAAGATGTCCAAAGATATTTATTTATCGCCTATCCACCTGGAAGAAGCGTATGTTTTTTTTATAAATAGCCACATGTCCTAGGTACTAATTCAAATTTATGATTGGTTTACATAATATAGTTTACATAGCTCCAAAGTATCAAGCCGTACACCATACCGCTATGAGCGTAGAAGCAATTTAAGTTGGGACATAAAACTCGCCCCAGTTAAGGAATTCACGGCCAACCTTCGAGACACTCGATAAAAATTTACTTTAATGAGATCACGTAAACGGCCTGAGTGTTCTCAGATAAATTGTAATAAAATTTAGCGAGAATGTAATTTAATGAAAGTTGCTAAGTAAGGCTTGAATTAAATTTCCATGGCTGTAGGATTTGCTGTTCCAATTTTAAATATTAAATTAATTATGAAATGACTTCTCTAAAGTACTTTAATACAAACCAAAGATGGCGGTAATAAATATTGAACTTTTTAAGTAAATTCCAACTTCAAGCTGAATTATCTTGTTTCAATGAAAAGCTCATAAAATTTTATTATTAGTTGGATAATAACTTTTGATTGATTTTGTATGTTAAGCTAAAAAAACATTGTATTCTGTACTGAGTAAGAAAGTAATTATTTCATACTACGTAATATTAGCATGATTGATACACATTTAGAAATTTCAAATAATAAGCTAAGCTTTATTATTTGAAATTTCTAAATGTGTATAAAGCTAAGCTTTAGTAGTTTTATATTTATTATATGGAGATTACGGTCTTATCGTCATACCACGTTATCACGTGGGCAGATTTGAGTTTTAAGTTTTTGTCAAATAATAATATACGTCGACGTCAAAAACTTCATATATGGTTAAATATTCCGACAGCCTATCATAAACCGTACTTACGCATAACAAAAACTAAATGTGGTTCATAATAGTCATGATTGTAGCTAAACTATTCTAAAAAAAAACAATGATTGCCTTAGGACATTACAAAAAAAAATGGTTCCTTTTCAGATTAAACCATTACTATCATCAAGAAATCCTTCGGAACTATCTAAGCTCAATCATACAAACTTAATATTAAAGTTTTTGCAAAACCCCGCATTACGTTATCTCCCCGCAGAACCACATTAACTGTAAGTATCGGCGTAGCGCGCGGAATTACTATCGGAGATTCTAGTTGTTCGCCGCAAAATATTAGTATTTGCATACTCGGAAACTTGCTCAGCTTATCTCGTACACGTTTTGCAGAAAACTTGTAACGCGACTATACGAAACTCATTTCCTGAGATAAGAGGCTTCATTCTTTAATATGCATTTCAGAAACACGGATTGATATTGAAATCACATTGTTCACCTTTTTTTATGTGACGAAGCTAGACAACTGAGCTCTCAGCCCACTTGATGGAAAGCAGGAACTGAGGCTCATGCACGTAGTGACCAAAAAATCGCCTATGCGCTGCCTGCTCTGAGGACTTAGGTGGATTGCCTCTATCTATGCCAGTAATTACACCGGCTATCTTACCGCCAAATCGAAACACAGCAGTGCAACACTGCTATTTAGCGGCAGGTTAACGGATATGACGGTGGTAGCTATCCGGGCGTACCCAGCATGAGGTCCTACTGCCAGCAAAACCTAATGGTGCTTTGATTGCAAAACGTCGATGAGCGTGCACATACTTTCTATTTAAAATGATATTAAGTTGGTATTGGAATGGAATATTGGAATGTTCGTTCCTAGATACCTCCACACTGGTGAAACTAGTAATAGGTGCGAAAGCTGGATAGTTCATAGCATTTTCATTAGCGTATCATGAACTTTGTATTAAATTAAAATTACGGTCGCTAATGTGTATGTAGTAGTTAATTAATTTATGGACTGTTAACCCGGCGAGCATGAGGTGAAAAAATGTCATTGGAAAATAGACTTTGTCATTATTGACATAAGTGACAGGGGTGGGTATGAGATACCCTGGGTCATGCTCCCCGGGTTAATGAACATGAACAATGGCTTTATTTTAGTGTTATTTTACTATATTTGTACGAGTAAATATGTATATTATGTTATGACTCGGATCATTGCTTCATTCGTTTTTAGGGTTCCGCACCCAAAGGACCAAACCAGACTCTATTACTAAGGCTCCGCTGTTTGTCTGTCTGTCCGTCTGTCACCAGGCTGTATCTCGAGAGCCGTGATAGACAGTGCAATTTTCACAGATGCTGTATTTATGTTGCCGCTGTGCAAATACTAAAAAGCAGAATAAAAGAGATATTTAAGGGAGTTCCATAAATAAAACGTTTACAATAATCATGCGCAATTCTGACTCGCACTAAACTTGGCTGGCTAGGTCGCCGTATAGGCACGGTGATTGTCTGTTTGCTTACCATAACCATGAGCTACTGCCGTGAGTTTAACGCAGACTTACTTCCTATCCATCCCGCTCATACTCCCGTATTGGTGTGAGCGAGAGAGTTAAAAGTAAATCCCCATTAAAATAATTCCGGTGGCACCTTCGGATGTACTTAAATTTTTGACATGCTTGTCATAATTAAATATGTTTGCCAAGTAACAGTTTTAGGAACAACTTAAGTTTTGTCTTAAATTATGCAAGAAAGGGATGATGCATATAAAATAATGTATAGTAATTTACTAATACCAATAATTCAAATATGTATATGAAGTGAATGATAGAGAAAGCTTACTCTACATTTATTGAACATTTCAATTTTATTAAAAAGTAAACAAATAACCGAATAAGGTTATGGTTCCTTCCTCCGCGGCTTACCGATATTAAATTTAATATCAATATCACGCCCCACGGAACCCTCGCGATGAATAATCACTGACGGTTAAATACTCAATTTACTGGTTAATTTTAATTTTGATTCCAGTACTAACTCGCAGACCCTTAGGGCGTGGGATATTGTCGGTCGAAAAGTGTTCGAGTGGAGACCACGATTTGACAAACATGACGTCTACCCACAAGATGGACAGACGATTTTAAAAAGATCGCCGGGAGACGCCGTATGCTGGTCGCTTCCAACCGATATATGTGGTGTGGAGATCTAAAGGGGTATACGATCGACGGGGGTACGATCTATGTATTATATAATATATTATACCTCTCATACAATATATTTTTAAGTGGCTTTCACTCCTCGGTTTTCTTTCCGAGGTGGATTTTGCCCATGACGACGTTTCTTGACATACAACGCTCGAAAGAATGTTCGGTGAACTGAGAATTTTGGTTTTTGGGAAGGAAAAGTGTAGGAGTCCTGAAATGCAACTGATATTTAGACATCACAAACAAAACAACACTTAATTAATGAAGGCATTGGAAGAGGATAGATTTGAAAGTTATACCCAGGCATAAATGGATTTAGTATATATATATATTTTATTTATAATATAAATCTAGCAATCAGTTATAAATCATACCACAGAGCATAAACAACAAGGAAGCATGAGATTGATGCGCGAAACTCGAAACGGAACGTAAGTTGCAAGATGGAGGTAAAGCAAAATATAAAAGGTAGAGTCAGATTACAGTTTTATGTTATTTTCTTTGATATGTTTTATACGTAAGTATACTAGTTAAAGGAGGGTCCATAAATACAACTTATTTTCTATTAAATGGAATTGGCATATAGCTTGAGCACTCTATGGTTAATTATTACTCTATGGTAAAACGGAGTGCCTACTGTTAACGTTAAAAATATTTTTTCCCTCTTGTTTGTCGTACGCCGCCTGCAAACCTTGTTTATGCGCAACGCAAACACGACAATATTGTCTTAGGCCTCATAAATAATAACACAATAATTAGACTAAGCCGACCTCGGGCTTAGATTTGAGAGAAATACGGCTGTAAATACACGAAATGACGCGAAAAATTCGGAAGCATTGTTGTAGCATGGACCAATTATTTAATCTCCACAGAAATATATTCCACCTGGGGCTATAAAAGATATTGTATCATTTTTACTCTTCAATGGAACGTGTGTATGTGTAACGGTAAATGATGAACTACCAGTGTTTATTTATTTCTTTCTTAGAATTATAACTAACGTGATACTCAAACATTTTGAAACATTATCGAATGGGGCTACTTACGTAATTTAAGTCGATGATTGCTTCATATGTTTCCACTCATTAAGAACATCCTCATTCGAGGCACTCTTGATCAAAGTGCGACTTGTACTGACACTGAGTCGAAACATATAGAGCAATTATCGACTTAAACTACGTGAGTAACCCGATTCGATAATATTTTAATATCCACAGGTGACTGTCATAAGGTATTACCATAATATATACCTATTTATTTTAATAATTAAATCAACCAAATCCGGCGTCCCCGATGGAGATGGGAAGACGATTTTGGCGAATTTTGTAAGGACTATTTGAGTAAAAATCGGGTTACGTAGAAGAACGAAAGCGAGGCAATTTCCCAGCGGCGAGACATTAAATTTCAGGCTCTCAAATTAATAAATTAAACAACTAGGAACTCTAGAAAAAAATGCATTGTTAAATATGAGATGTATTTCTTAACATAAGTACCATATCATAACATTTTGATTCTAATGCTTGTGAATATAGTTCTACCCTATAAGGCTCTTAAAAAATAAATGGCGCATAATTTACAGTACCATTTTATTTTTATCTGTTACTAATATTAGTCTTTTTTGCTATCTTCATTTACAATTTATTTATAAACATAAATTAAATCTAGAGAAAAAGCAAATATATCAAAGCAATTTGAATATATTATGTCTACAATCGCAACCCAGCAGCTATATTTATAAATCGTGTCATCAATCATCATGCCTAGAAGGAAGGGAACAAAACTGTAATGAATTTTTGCCTGCATTCCGTCTTAACCATTTACAATTAATTGTCACCACGTAACGATTCGTTAAAGTTTAATGAGTGTAACACAACACTCCATTAATGGATTTCATTGGCAGCCTTACTGTGAAGCGTTAGGGGCGTGTATCGCTGTAAATTGCCTACAATAAAATTGGAACATCTTTGCTTAATTCCGCTGGAAGAGGCTTAAACGCACTTTGAACTTTAGGTACACTTGCTTTGTCAGCAACAGAAACCCACTAAAATATTAGACACAACCTTACTCTTAGTTTAAATGACAAGCCAGCGTGTGTGTGTTATTTTTGCGGTCTTCCTTGTAACAGTAGGTTGGGTTAACTTTCTTTATTTTTACCTACGTAGCGTTTACTTATGCTTATATATTCGCTTAAATATTTGTGACACGAGGTTAATTTCTATTTCTACATTTTATATATATTTAACGATAGTTAATATTTTATACATAAGTTTATTATTTGCTCAAATATAAAATATTTCTTCATTCCAAAGCAAAAAATAAAACAAAGAAAGAAAACGAACAATCTAAGAAGACCGGGACATGTAATGGGCTCCATGTCCGATACGGCCAGCGGTGGTCTATTTATTATTTCTATTTATTTTAAACTTTATTGCACAGTAATAAATACAGATACAACAGGCGGACTCAATGCCATAAGGCATTCTCTACCAGTCAATCTACAGGCCAAGGGTGCGCCAAAGTATTTATAAAATTGCAACTTAGATTATTGGAACTCCGAAAATGTTTCTTATACAATTTAACATCATAATGATCGGTATTTAGAAGTAATCTTTGTTCATAATTATCATCACTTAGAATTATTTATGTTCATAATGTTGTTTTTCATACATATTTTTAGTACTAATTTTTATGTTTATATAATTTTTCACTATACTTATTTTACGCTATATACTCTAATGTTATATTTATTTTTATCTGTGCTGGTTTTATGTATGAATTATTTTTGTTTAATTAAATATAAATCGTACTATTACTGTAAACATTATAGTATAATCTTAATGAGGCAGAAACATCACTTGGCATAAATAACAATATTTCGAACATTATTTTGTCCGGAACTATCTTGGCATATCATTATTTACACCGAGTGTTATAAGACAGAAATTAGATTTGCATATTTTTTTGGGCATATAGCCACATGTTCGAAACTTGCATTTTTCGTCAGGCAGAATTTGTTGTGAGGGTGAAAATTTCTGCAGTGAGCGAGCGAAGCGAGCGAACAAAACCTTCCGGGGCAGATCCGACTGGGATAGGTTAGGTTAGAAGACTAAGGCGGGAGCTTTGCTCCCGCCTTAGTCTTCGAGGTTTTTTTTTTTTGCAACCTAGAAAGTACTCAGCTCAGTAACACAGTAAGTAACGTACAGAATATTACTACTACCTCTATTATATTGAGAGGTTGTAATTATTCCTTCTTTGTTATGCTAAAACAAACTACTTATGCCGATACTTTTTATGCACATCTAGATTATGGCTCACCATAAATAGGAGCATCGAAATTATGCTCGAATAATATTCGAACAACTCGAACGAAATATGCTAAAGTTGAGTATGCCACTACAGTTTCTGCACAAAGTCCATTATGACTACATAGTTTATGTCATATAGAATTATTCATAAAAGAATTATGCCACAACAAGGTGAACCTAATGGGAAAATATTTATAAATAAAGAATTTATTTCAAATAACTTTATGGGTATAGATTAATCTACGTGACGACTTTAGGAGGATAAAATTTCGGTATAAAAATCGTTATGAATATTGTAGGTTAGAAGTATAATTTTTAGTAAGAAAAAAAGTATGAGATAAAATTTTCGGAGTAATGATGATTATGAGTAAAAAACGGTATTAGTAAAAATATTCGAAGAAAAAATTGTATAAGTGCCAATATGGACCCACAGGCCAAACAGAAAACATTAATGTTGCGGGATGTGAAGAGTTCATACTTAAATACACTAACAAAATATGAGTACTTGCTAATAATATAGTTTCTATAGATATGCATTATACAGATGATAAAGCTATAAATATCGATACATATAATAAATATAATATAATATGATAATATACCTGCTATTTACTAAAGTACCAGACATTAATCTTGAGAATTGCCAAAGAGATGCTCGCGCAACTTGCGCCTAAGGCCGCGGTCGTACTGCACACGCCGCACGCAACCGACAACGTCCCGTCGGAGGTTTACTAATGTTTGGCAAATAATTTTTCCCAAAGTATCACATCGCAAACTATTTTTCCCAAATTTTCATTTGGCAAAAATTCAATTGTCAAAACTACCTATCGCAATTTTACAGTTAGCAAGCCTTTTCGTTGGCAAGCGATTGTTTAGCAAAGAATTACTTGGTCGTTTTTATTTTCCCAAAATATTTTTTGGCAAATGCATCGTTTGGCGTAACATACTAATCCCAAAATATTGTATGGCATACGATTTATACCGCATATACAATATTACATCGCAACCAATTTTTCGGGTACAGTTTGAGGCGAATTTTATGTTTTTTTTTAATAAAAGCTCACACGGGGTTTTATATTATGTTGATAAACAATTAAAAGTCGGGTTCTAAACAGTAATTTAGATGAAACTGATGAGGGAACGCAATGCCGAGGGAATAACAAAACAGTCGGTTCTGGCACTCGCCGGCCGCTGCCGCGGCACGCTCGCTTCGCTCGCTCGGCTCGTGCGCTGTATGGTCGCAGTTTCACCTAACACTCCTCCTCGCTTCGCTCGTCGTCGTACCTAACGGTGGCTCTGGGATAGTTTTTTTATGAAAATTAAAATAAAAATATAGTTTTTTTATCCGTGGCTATCTGTGCCTTCTTAGTACCTACCAATAAAAAATATGAATAGTGATCATTATGGTGGATTTTATTTTCTCACTTCATTCATTATGATACCAATTATTCATGAAATACGTTTTTTGTTCCAGGCAAGTTCAAGCCAAGGGTTGTGCAAAAAAGTACGAAATTCCTGTATAGACCTACGAACTTAAAAATAATATTATCATTTGCCAGGCTTTTGCTATAAGAAGAACTTGCGAAGTATCAAATTTGGGAATTATTTTTTTTGGATTTTAACTTATGACAAAATAAAACATTTGCTTAATAAGCATTTGCTTAATAAAATCTTGACGAAATGAAACTTTGCAAAATAAAAATTTGCCAAATGAATAAAATGAGAAATGTAACTTTGCTAAAGATTTGTTTGGGAAATGAGACTATTGCGATAAGTTATTTGGGAAGTCATATTTGGGAAACATAATTTGCCAAATGGCAGTACACCCCCGTCGGACGCAGCGTCTGAATGATGTATGGCGGGGGGACGCCGCACGCAGCGGGCGAAAACGACCACTCCCGAGCATTCCCGAACACACCATTCACCGGCTGCGTGCGATGGGACGTTGTCGGCTGCGTGCGGCGTGTGCAGTACGACCGTGGCCTAAAGGTGATTTTAGTTTGAGCTTGACGTATATCTAGAGAGAGAGAGCGTTCCAAAGTCGGATGGCTTGCACAGTGAAGGAGCTAGAGAATGCGACGGCGATGATGGGGGACACTAAGAATTTGTTGACGGGAAAAGCGAAGCTCGCAGCCTGGCCTGGCGGTGACAAATTTGAATTTGGATTTTAAGTAAAAAGGCGTAACAGGGTCATGTTAAATGGAAAACAGTGTGCATTTTATTTATTATTTATATCTTTATTTTAATCAACAACTTTATACACTGTCGCTTCTAGTAAAATTCGTCACAACAGCACGGGCTGAGTAAGCAGAAGGGAAATAAGGCGGGGGGGTCAATGGAATTAATGTTTACGTTTAATTGTGCCCCGAACTGGGACAGACCCTCGCGATGTGACGCGAGTTACAATGAAAAATAATATAGGTAAGCATTATTTAAGGGATAACTTGTGGGGATTAATTCCGAAAGGGACTGAGGAAAGTTGAAACAAAGTTATAATTACATTCGGAGATAATAATGACGTTCTGCCCCTCGAAGTGAAAAAACGAGGGTATATTAATTTGTCTTAGATTTCGCTTGGTTTAAACTCTTGATGATAAATTTATAAACACTTGAAGTTTCTAATCAATATTATATGCCCTATAAACATTCAGAAGCTGTGGTGCAAGGCGACAATTATTTTGCCACTGAGTATTGGCACAGAGACTGTGAAATGAGCAAATTGACTTACTTCGAGGTTGTAGTGGCAAAGACTGAAGAAAGCAAAATGAGCGACGCTTCGAGAATCACCAATTTAAGCTACAGTAATCTATTGCACATCTTCGTCTCGTTGTCCAAAAATATTATTAACAAATTATCCGAATAATGAAATAGTCAATCACAAAATGTGTTGCTTTATTAGCAAATCATTTACACGGCAAGACTATTTTTTGCAGCATGTTATGGTGTCCCACTGCTATGCAAACGCCTGTGACTTCCACAATTCACGACTCTGTGCCTCTTTGGTCCAATCGCTGAGAAACGTGTCAATAACATCCTTGGATGCATGCCGTTGACGCGGCCGGGCCTTTAACCCTAGCACTTTTCTTGCGAGATTAATATAACTGATAGAAATATTTTTGTCAACGTTTATCTATTTAAGTACTCGTTAGCTTTACTTTTGTCATAAAATAATTATATTTACAATCAATTTACGTCTTCAAATATGAATTGCTTCAAAGCACAAATTACTGTAATTGCTTCTCAAAAGACTCTCAGTCCAATTATGATTTAACCAAATTCCGACCGCTAAAACGGCTTCGAATCTCAAAAACAATTCCATTTGTATTTCTACACCACGGTAATTATTAAATGTATAAGTTTCAAAACTCAAGAACACCCAGAAAGCTAAACAACGATAAGTAACTTTAACTTGAAAATCTGAATATAAATGCTAATGCTTAATTCCGTCTGATCCATACTTTCAATTCCGCAGCTTCTTTGGAGAGATTATTATAATTTCATCCGAATCCTTTCAAGGAAAGTTACGGTCTCACCACTTGCATGAATAAATATTTAAGTACGATTGAAGTTTAATATCTTTCTTAAAGAAGTAGCGATTTCAACCGCTTCTGCAACTTATGTTGTATTTTTAATCCGAACGAAATGGGGTTAGCTCCGTTAGCTATCAGTAACTAAGTTTTCCTCTCAATGATTTACTCTTTTTTCAACGTTTAACAGTCTTTCTTGAGATTTCCTTTCATTGTAAAATCTTTGTCACTGTTTTGATTTAAGAAATAACAGATCAGAATGTGTGAATTATTGCCCTAATCAATTTTCTTTACTAGTATCAATTTATAATATCGAAACCATTATGGAAAAACGAATTAGGATAAATATGATAAAAAAATTATACAAATCCACAGAATCTGAAATACGCGCAATCGCTTCTTGAAATAAACCTTTATTTTCCTAAACGCATATTCACCTCAACTTGACAAATAGTTCCCTCACTGAGACAAGCCAGCGATAACGTTTTAAAAGACGCAGAGTAATTCTCCGTATGTGATCGAGAAATGTATGAGAAAAAATAAATGAACCGAGTGTCACCTAAAGGAGATTCGAAAAGCTCGTTATTCTGATAAATTACTTCGCTCAGTCGTTCGCTTGCTATTTTCTGCCCCTCTCGCTTTGTGGAGCTAAATTGATATATCTTTTTTTTAAATTGAGCTTTTTCTGGTCATTGGGATTAAGAAGACTTTTGCAGAATGAAGTATTTTCTGATAGTTCTGAAAAGTAGCAGTCTTTTTTTATTTTAGTCTCTTACTATTTAGAGTTCATCAAAGATTTACAAGTCTTAAATTGCGAACAAATGTTTAGACTGTAAATATCGTTAAGAATTCCGTCACTGCATACCGATATTTTGGGTTAAAGCATAAAGAGTGCCTACATGATTAAAGGTACATCTCAGAAGGAGCCGTGCATTGAAGTAAATATGGCGGCTCGTTAAAATTGTTAAAATACCGTGAAATATCTCGGGACGTCGGACTCGCCAGGGACCCGCTCCAGATAACGATGAGCTTTATCAGTCTTATATTTTTAATACTTATCTTAAGGGACATGTTGCGGTCGGGCAGGCTTTGAGTGGAATTGGACTAATTTGGTGCGCTCCCTAACTTGCGCAGGGTAGTTTTAGATCCACGGATGTTCCTTTGAAAATTGGCTTCGTTTATCTTTTTACAGATACAACTGTTTGCGTAACCTTCTTACGAAATTGCTTATAATTTATAAAATACGTAGGTTACATTTCGGCGATAAAAATTTTAAGTTTAAAATTATAAATACCTATAACTACAAAAATACGAAGTTTACCAACGTCAGAGGTGGGATTTGATCCCAGGTCCTCAACATTTTGCTACCTCCAACCACTCGGCCTTCCGGATTTCGATTGTATACATAGCTGCATATAGTAGTGTTACTATAGGTACTTAAAAGCACAAATCAAAATATTTTATGAAAAATGATATGTTCCACAAAAAAAACAATATTATAGTAATTTTATTCATTTTCCACAAATCCTAGACCCTAAGTTCCATTAAGACTTGTCTTGTGTACAATGTACATGCATAATTAATAATTATATATAAATCAAAGTAATAGTTAATTAACTAATACAACTAATTTGAATGAATCAATCCATATTTTAATTCAACACTTGTTTTAAAAATTCAACGTATTCATGAAGTAATTTGTCCCAAAGTTTTGTCCAAAAGTAATTTGTCCAAAAAAATTGTCTAAAACAACTACGTACAAGACGCCAACATAAGAAATAACTTAAAACTCATTCTATTCTAGATCTCTAAACTATTCAGAGTTCATTGTTAAACCAGGGTAACACGAAGGGTTTCATGACAGCCGACAAAGGATGAAAGAAGGTACCAAGCAAAGTATATACGTGGCCGGAATACGTCTGCACGTTTTACAATTTGTTACATCTCTTAAATTGTAATAAAGCTCCAGAGTAACACCTACATTTGCCTAAAATTTCCGTATACACTTTGAACAATCAAAACCAAAATTCAACTCTAAAGAGTAAAATCTTAAGATTCTAAATTGAATACTACGTATCTTAGTTGTGACGTTCCACTTTGATCTAGTATCATGCGAGGCTTACAGAAAGAGGTGTACTGCGAATCCCGGATGGATACTGTTCGTATTCTATTTACCTTAACAGATGCCCTCATTATTCCTTAAGCATTTCTTACGACGGCAAGGTACCGAGATAGACAAATTGCGAAAAATCTTTAAGCAACTGAAGGGTTTCCTTTCATTTATTCCCTTTGTTTTATTTGTAGAAAGAGCGTAAACATTTGGGAATAACGTCGAATCCAATTCGGTAACAGGCAAAGCGTGATAAAATAAAACGAGGTATTTCATTCCCTTGGCAGCTATTAGATAATACTTGAAGGATAGTGACGTTCAGTGAAATGTCACAATGTCAGTGGATCTAGACTTTTTCATTGTCAGTGGTGAAACTATGTGAATTTATTCTCAGTACCAGACTATGGTCTGGTACTGAGAATAAATTATATAATTGGGTTTGTTCATTATTTTTGGAAAGTTATATTTCGAAAACCATTTCGAGATCAAGGTCGCTTAGATCCGTATTCCCTAAATATTTCGACGAAATATTTAGGCAATACGGATTACTTGTAAAATTATGAATAGCCTTTGTTTGACTTTACCCCGTTGCTAAATACGTAAAGCCTTATTTAAAGATATACATATAACTTATCTATGATTGTTGTTTGTCTCTATAGTTTTACGTCACTATTAATTTGTTAGTCAGTTGTGTTTGTCAAAACAAATATTATCGTGCGGTTTCAATCTATTTTGATTAGAAAATCTCTGGAATTACCGTAAAATAAAAAGTCACGGGAAATATTTCTATACCATAAATGTCCAATACAAAAAATAATAATGTTATGATTTATACAGGGTGTTCGTTTTGATTTGCGATAAATTAGACAGGTTACTTGGGCCATTAATAGAAGTTGTCTGGTATATCGGCTTTTGGAATATTCGATTTTTTTTTTGTTTTGTTTTCATACATAATAAATGAAATGGTAAGTGTGAGAGAACCTTAAGAATAAAATAAAAGTTGATCTCAGGTGACTGACGGCACATGTCAAAATAAGTAACATTAGAATGTAATAAAGGTTGCAATACACATGTTCAGTGATTAAACTTATTTTTTTAATAACTCAATAACGGTAAGAGTTAAAACACTAGTTTCATAGAGAAATTAATTATATTTGTCCTAAATAAGCTTCCCTTAAAGTTATACGAGTAGCATATGAACAAAAACACGCTGTATAATATATATTTAACTTTGTCCAGATTTCACTCCGCATATGTTAAAATCTTAAATTAATAGAGTACACACCTTGTATCAGCGGAGCGGAGGTGACATATTTTTTTATTAACACCACACAAATAGCATACACAATAGTGTCTAACTAATAAAATTGTTAAAATTCGCGAGTTCTGTGCAAGCTGTTAATGTTGTTGCTGCTACACTGTGATAACTTTTTGACATGTATTGTGCCATTTATATATTATAATGTGCCCATGGGGAAAAGGAAAAAAAATAACACCATATTCTAATCTTATTTGCTCATGAATGCAAAGAAGATACCCACAAATAGCACATCAAATACTTATAAGTAAACAATATCAATTGACATCGTATTGTATAATCAAAGGTACCGCTCATCATAAGCATAATTACCTGTAATGTAGGATTTACAACCTAAAAATTAAACGTACTGTTTACCATAAAAGTACCAAACAAGATGTGCCACAATACAAACGACAGCTGTATTATTTTAATTATTATTTCAAAGTAAGGTGGTGCTTATTACACAAAATGTTGCCAATACCAGATTAGCTATAAAAATATAAAATAAAGGGTCACGGCTGTTTTACGCCAAATGGGTTCATTAAAGAAACCACTTCCATTAGCAACATAGTCTCCGCAATTACAAATACAACGATAGATGCACACAGAATTTGTCTCTGCAGAAAGTACGGTAGCCACTAAACGAAAATATCTCTTACATAATTACCAAATTAAAATCAAAACCGACTTCAACCGATTTCTCCAAGATGTTATCATCAGACCCCGACACTGTAACTGTGGAATTGATAAACACTTCCTTTTTCGAAATCGGTTAAAACTATATTTGAGATTTAGTAATTTGCCAGCTACTTGAATAGGTATACTCTTGGCTCGTCTCAGTCGTTTCTTGTTAAGTTCATAAAAACGCTCTTTCTGCTTTCGTGGTCCATTCTTCATTGGTCACTTTCGATATTTGGCTATTTCTTAATCCGGCTTAGTTCGGCATTCAAGTGTACTAATTAACTTGTAATAATAATAAAAAAAATGCTCATAATTATTCTCAGTAAGTCATTCTATCGAAAAATTTACATAAAAAAAAATGGAATTCGTTGGAAAGAAATTTAAATTTGTACGGTTCGCAGACGACATCGCAGTAGTGGCAGAAAACAGCACAGAATTGCAGGCTATGTTGTTGGAAATGCACACGGTTTTTTCGGAAAGGGGTCTCAAAATTAATAAAACAAAAACCAAAACTCTAGCTGTCTCCAAAAAAGTAGTCGACTGCACAATAACACTGCAAAACACTCCAATAGAAGAAGTAAAGTCGTTCAGATACCTGGGGAGTATTATAACTGAGGATTCCAGATGTACACCAGACATCATTACCAGGATTGCCATGGCTAAAAAGGTGTTTAACTCTAAAAGAAGCCTACTATCAGCTAGAATATCGAAAAGCGTCAGGAAGAAACTGGTAAAAGTGTACATCTGGAGTATAGCCCTCTACGGCTGCGAAACTTGGACTATGACCCAGAGAGACAGAGAGAGACTACAAGCTTTCGAAATGTGGTGTTGGCGGAAGATGGAAAAAATCAGTTGGACAGAAAAGAAAAGCAATGAGGATGTTCTGAATATAGTCCGGGAAAAAAGATCCTTGCTGGAAACTATTGAAAACAGGAGAGGAAGAATGTTGGGTCATCTCATACGACACGATGAATATATAAAAACTATTATAGAGGGAAAAATAGAAGGAAAAAGGAAAAGAGGAAGACCAAGGAGAACTTATATGGACCAAGTAAAAGAAAAGTTAAATGTTTCATCATATCAACAGGTCAAAGGAAAAGCTGAATGTAGAATAAGATGGAAATTACTCCACCGACAAGAGCCTAGCTCTTAAATTGGATGATGATGATTAGTTGTTCGTTTTCAGATATTACATTTAAAAATATTCACTGAATAACCGTCAAGGTATATTCAAAGTTAAGTTTTAAAGTAACCAGGTACACACTACATAATAAAAATGAATACAGAAATCAGAAAAATAAATTATTAAAATGTAAATCAAATATTAGTGGACTAACTTATTTCACATTTCTGAGAGGCAGTCCTTGGCAGCTGAGGAAATAAACGCTCAACAGAGCGGCGTCTGCGTTTAATAGTCCAAGACTGGTGCTTTTAATTACGTATACATCACTATGTCTATGGGCAAAGTGAACGATCTATATTAATACATATGTACTTAATTACAATGTTCTGTATCTGAATCTGACGTTCGAGACTACTTTTCATTTCTTTTCCCAAGGCAAGCGTTGGTCCCTAGTCTACATTGCTGTGGGTAGCAAAAACTTTCTGTTCTCGAACCTTATATTTCATAATACCTTTATATATTTTTAATGCTTTATTTTCCGATATGCATATAAAATTGCAGTTTTCGCATTTAAATATGGACGCGAATAAAACTGTTCTCAATATACATTATAAGCATGTTCATTTACAGTTTAAATTACATACTACTTTTACGTATTTTAACTTTGCAGTAAAATTAAAAAAATTATGTCATAAATACGTAAATTGAATCAGCATCTGGCGAGCTTCGAATTACCGATCTTTGGATTAGGTACTACACTTTCTGGCTCGGTTGGAAGAACGGTGGAACTAGTAACAACTTTGAGTCTAGAAAGAAGCAAAGAATTTTCCGTATGCTTTAAAAATATAGCATTTATTTTTCCACCGTTAGTCTTCTTAACCACGTCTCATAACCAACTAAGCAAGCTTAAGGCGGAAATTTACTATCGCAAGGCTTAGCTGTACAATAAAGGCCAGCGTTCGCAAACTAGCCCGCGGGGCCCTGGATTGATGACCCGGCCCCCAGGTGATCCGGGCAAATTGCTACAAAAACATTCTCACTACGCGCTTTTTGCTTTATGACTGGCTGTTTCGGCCGTATTATCAAAAGGCGTGGGCTGTTCTTGAATCTCCCGTGAGAATATAATAGTGAAAACTCGATATATACACGGTGTTTTTATTGATTTCCGTTAAATGAAAAAAGTTTATTTAGGTCAAAAATAATCAATTTCTTTAAGAAACTAGTGTCTTAACGCTTAATGTTTAGAGTTATTCAAAAAATAAGTTTAATGACTAAACAAGTATTGCAAGCTTTATTACATTCTAATGTTACTTAGTTTGACATGTGCCACCAGTCACTTGAGATTTTATTCTTAAGGTTCTTTCACACTTGCCATTTCAATTATTATAGTATTAAATCGAAAAAAATAATAATTTTACGAAATTAACAAAAGCCGATATACCAGGTAACTTCTATTAATGTCCCAAGTAACCTGTCCAATTTAACAGAAATGTAAAAAAACACCCTGTATAAATAAGAGCTAACACTAAGATGCAATGCGAAGTTGTAAACTGTCGTTGCTTGCGACACACTCCTAATCCAATGTAATTGATTTTGTATTGTCAACTATTTAGTTATCAAGACTTTAGTCTTCTTCTTCTTGGTCGTTCCCTCACTGCTGAGGATCGTGACTCCTTATGATCTTGTTCACTAGTTGTCGCCATCGGTCGCGTTCAGTCGCCTGGTGTAGTGCAGTGCTTTTACAGTCATATTCAGTTGTTGGGATATCTGGTCTGACCATCGAATGGGACTTCGGCCTCGTGGTCTTTTGCCTTCTATCTTCCCTGTCACCATAAGTCTCTCAAGGTTATCGGCATTCCTGCGTGCAACATGACCAAAATACCTTAGAACGCGCTGCAGGCAGGTAGAAGACAGGCGTGGCATGGTTTCCAGCTTGAGCTCTCTTAGAACAGAGATATTTGTACGATGGGCTGTCCACGGTAAGACTTTAGTAAACAGGTCATATTTAAAAAATAAGGCCGTAAGATATCATTGAAGTTTGTTACCCTGTTTTATTTTTATTCATGGCGGCCGCAGTCAGTTCTCTGTAAGACACGACCCCTCCGCTTAACTCTACTCAAGTAATACGTACTTAAAATTATCAGCTTATAAATATAAAGTTATTACGCATATTTATAGTGCAGTCAATTAATTCTACATATTTATGTCGTATTCCGATTAAGTTCGTTTATTAATCGAATAAAAACAGTTTCTGAACATTATTTTTCCATAAAAAATCATAGGTATTATTGTGATCGTTAACATAACTTTACATAGTATTACGTGGCATCTACCAAAACACTTGCAAAAAACGTAATGTTTAAAAAGTTCATTAAGTATATCATAGTTTAAATTGCATCACACAGTCGAAAGTAGACAGACCCCAAGGGCGGAAGACTTGGTTATCTCGACTAAGGGTGAGTATCGATTGCCTAGCCCTCCATCACCAAGGCTGTCGCAAGTAACTTAGAGCTACTATCGAAATGCGAATGTACCTAAGTACAATCAAAGAAATTGTACCTTGGCACTTCTCATAACTTGCACAATGAATTATAAAAATAGGTATAAATCTTACATCGTTGTCAATAATCATTTCAACAGGGTCGGGACTATTGAACAATGAACATGGTCTTTGATATTTTTTTCGTTTTTTAGGGTTCCGTAGCCAAAATGGCAAAAACGGAACCCTTATAGATTCGTCATGTCCGTCTGTCCGTCTGTCCGTCTGTCCGTCTGTCACAGCCGATTTACTCGGAAACTATTAATGCTACAGTAATGAAATTTGGTTAGGTTAGGATATGTGTTGTATGAACCGCTACAGAATTATGATACTATATTGTAAAAAAAAACCATTGGGGTGGGGGCCCTCCATACATGTAACTGAGGGATAGAAAAAAAAATTTAGTTTTATATAAGCGTGTGGGGTATTAATAGAAAGGTCTTTGAAAATGATATGAAGGTTTATACATCTTATTTTTATTTAAGCAGATCGTTTTCGCGATATCAGCTCTCAAAGTCTGAAAAATGTGTCCCCCCCCGTCTATTTTTTAAACTACGCGATATAAAATTCTAAAAAGAATATATGTTATGCACATTAAAAAACTCTATCAACGATTTTTGATTTGATCAAATTATCTCCTATAGTTTTTGAGGTAGGTTGATTTAACTGTATTTTTTAAATAATAAATTGATAATGGTACGGAACCCTTTGCGCGCGAGTCCAACTCGCACTTGGCCGGTTTTTTTTTTCTAAACCAGGATTAGTGCCAGCGTCGTTTTCAATACCACGGCGCCAATTTTTGATGTCTAATTATTTAGGTGTTTAATAACTAAAAACTATCATGAGGGCTTAGATTAAATTTTTCAAAATGTCATTTTCAGTACAGATGCTGCTCTCTTCTCGCGCTAGTGCGAGATGTGGCAATTTTTTGTCAGGTCAAAATCTAGAAGGGCCATCTTTACTGAAAAAACGTCGTACTCGTATCGATTTAAAACACTCCCTTCAGTTGCGTTTTAATGTATCGTGTTGAACTTCATTTTTTTCTTACTTCTATCGTAATGTACTAAATAATAAATATTTTGATCGAGAACACTGCCATTTGGGTCATTCATTGTCTGATTTTGGTTATCGTTTAACGGTATTATTTTGAGGTTTCGATATTATTATTTTTAATGATACAACTATATTAAAAAACACAACATAACTTTTTAAGCTATTGTTTTGACTGAGTGGTCAATTTTCGTTTTTCGGATGAACAATGATTTAATTCGATGTGGTTTCATCCAACTAAATTAATTTGCTAATTGTACTAGATTAAATTTTAATTAAATGAAATATAATACAGGCTCAAAGTCCAACATGTGAACGTACAGCTAAATTTAAAGCAAAAATAAAGCTTTTATAAAATAAGCTGCAGTCAACAAAAGCGTTTAACATTTATTTGTTTAATCGTCATTTGCTGACACACCAACGTCACAAAATGTAAAAAATACGAGTGACTCGTTTCTGTTTTAAACTGCGAAAGCTTTGCATTGGGTCAACGGTTGCTAGTGGTCATGAATCAGGGTGTCTGTGTCAGTTAATTGCAGTATGGAGATATATGTACCTAGTAACTACGTAATTTGGTTTGTCTTTATACGTACGTATATACTGCCGTGCTAAGTCAAAAAGACGCATCTCTCATAGTAGTTCTATGGGAGATGCGTCCTTTTTAGTTAGCACGGCAATATAATATATAGTTGTTTTTTTGGTGATTATGCAACTGGAAAAAACAAATAAAGTATGAAACAACTTGTACATACTTAAACAGTTAGAGCTATTTGCGTTCGCAATTAATAACTTTCTTACTTTATTTTAAAATACCCTTCACATTATAAATCATAACATCATGGAATACTTTACTTTTTACAGTCACATCACTTAGAGCCTGTTCACTTCACTTGGGCGATTTCTATACAAAATTGCACGCGGCGAACTCTTACTTACTCTTGTATAGAAATCGCTTTTAAATCGCCCAAGTGAATCGCTAGTGTGAACAGGCCCTTACCCAAACACCAAAATAGGCGATAATGATAGTATAACCTTCAGTACAACGTGCATTGCCCTTATAAAATAATATTCACCAAAATAAAATAAAAAATACCAATTTTAACCGATTTCTTCAAGTTGCAATCATCAGACCCGTTCGATTAAAAACAAAACATTTAAATATCATCCCTGATAAAATACCATAGTATCTCAAGAACTGGACTTTCAAGTGGTAAAAAGTATTCAAAATATAATATTAAAAATGTTATTTGTTTAAATACATAAATACTACGACATGTGGGGTTGCACATGTACAATACAAGTATAATAGTCCCGAAACAGAATGAATTCAGCGTACAAGTTCTTGTATTTCTCCAAAATTCTCATTCCATGTAATAACAGCTGCAATGAAGGTACCTACTATGAATACTATTATTTTAACTGCACGGCATTTTAACAACATTTCTACGGTCATTACGTTTTTCACCGCTGTCACTCACAGTTACCATGTACACATGGAAATAGGTTATTTGAACTGCAACAAAATGTATATTCAACGATATTTTCACATTTTCAGAGCATGTCTGTACTGCAAATAAAAACGGCAAAGGTTTTAAAGTGTAACTGCCTGAAAACGATAGGTAAAAAGTAAAAAAAACGAAAGGTAAAGTGTAAATTACTTGAACGTAATTTTATTTATACCGATTCTCACTGTTATGTATTATCGAGAAAGAGTAAGTTGACAGTTTATTAAAGGAAGACATTAGATATTTATTATTTTGAGTGTCTTGGAAGTCGAACAGACCCGGAATTTAGAAGCAAGAATAATTATCATAAGCTACTATCACTACTATCATAAGCTATTGCATGTCATTTCTTTCGATCTTAAACATTTCCAGCTGGAACAAAATGGTAACACTATAATTTCTACTAGGTATACAAAACCTACAACGAAATACAGAAGCAGAGCAAGTCAGTAAAATGGCTTCTCATCTTCTCGAGACCATGTATTTTAATACAATTTGAATTATTTCTGCACGTATTATTGTGCTGATTGTTTTTGTTACGATTTTCAAGGGAAAATAAGTACTAAAAGTTGCATAAAATTACATTTTGATTGTGTCTCAACAAAATGATTCCCTTGTTAGATGTATTTATTTGTTGTTTGATGCTTGTTGTTTCATTTCTATTACTCGAAATCCGCTTTTCTCAAAATTCATTCAGTCTTATACATCTAAGAAGAAAAAACTAGCCCATAAACAATAGCAACGGAATAAATAAAATTTCATTGCGTCTTAGAGAGCTAAACAATAAAAGTTATCCTATAAAACACCGTTTACTGCCCAATGGCTGTCCTGCACAGTCTCTTCATACAATATTTATGCGGTATACGGCACGGCACTCTCAGGGCATGGGACAAGTTAAAAGCGATTCTTTACTAACCACATGGCGCCTACATTAAAAATTTCATTCCCCTCTGCAAAGAAGCCAGGCAACATAGATTGATGTTTTTTTTTATTAGACTGAAAGCCTACCAAATAGCCTAGCCTTTTGGTAGTAAAGTTGATGACTTCTCATTTGCAAGCTGAATAATATTATTTTCGTAGGTAGGTATTTCACGGAAATGTCCGGAAACGAATTCATATTATCACAATGAATTTCATTATCCATTTCATTGAAGCTAATTGACACAAAAGGATAAATTTATACGTTTTTAACACGGCTTTAGATTATGATTTAGAGGTTCGGTAAATTTGGCTTTTCTTTCTTATCGGTTTATTGACAAAACATGTGCGACGTCAATGGAAGATAAATGGTATTTATAAAACGATGCCTATTTATTGGTGTGGTCGCACCTTTATGCGGTATTTTAGTTTATTCAACGGATACTAAAATTATTTCAGTATCAATAAATTCAAAATAAAAAAGAATGAACCCGCTTATAACTTATAGCAACATTTTTCAAGGGTCTGTTCCTATTCCTTGTCTCTTATATTATTTATAAGATTTCGGAAAAGTACCTGCGGTATAATTATTTATTGGACACTTTTTTCCTTTCAGAGGGAGAGAATTTTAATGGACAACATTATCGGTAAATCCTGATAATGAATTACGAATGTTTTCAAACTTTGTTTCGGTCAATTTCAACGGTCTTCTCCTTTTCAAAGAAACTTCTTACGTGTAATGTATTTATTTCAATTATAGGTAAAGTAAGTGAGATGTATTAATAGGGGGTAGTTTTATAATTGCGTAGGTATCTACCTACATATGAATAATAAACCAGTCTTGGTTATACTCGCATGCTATGTTATTTGGCTCCTGTATATAAAACCTCAGTACATAGCAGTAAGAATAAATCTAAGTTGCCTCAATAGACAATTACATAACAATACGCATAGTTAATAGGAAAGGCCTACATCGAGTAGCAGGCCTATCATAGGCTGATAATGACGATGATGATGATGATGATGTGGATAAAATAGGACACTTTGTACTATTAAAATTAACATGTACAAGTAGAACAAAACAAAATCCCAGGAGATTTTTCATGTACATTGTACGAACATACACTTCTCGCAATTTATGAGAATTAACAGAACGGAGACGCAGATGTTCTCGTTCTTAATTACAAAATCTTAGCTAATACTTCTCAGGGTCCAAGAAACTGTTTATTTTATCTCGGCTACCCTTTGTTTTGCTCTAAAACTCGGCAAAACAAATAAAACGGTAATGGATAAGCCAAATTCGCAACAATTGTCTTTGAGAAATCTCTAATTGGATTTTCACTTTTTTGGACGTAATAATGGTACGACTGAAATAATAATGATTTGAAAACAATTTACGTTTGTTCATGAATAAATTTAAAAAAGTATATTGTACATAAAACATATTGTAATATTAAGCATTGTCTTGTGCTAATAGTTATCTATAGGTTATTGGTATGAAACATTATAAATGCCGTAAACTGACGAAAATAGCTTACAGTAATATACAACACGTTTCCATAGAATTTCAATCTTAATAATGACAATACCTACTTTAATAAAGTATTATGTATTCAAGCCATATCCTCGCAGAATAGAGTCACGACAAAAACGAAATGGAATTCAAGTCAAAGATTATAGCAACCAGCATAGAGATAACACGACAGAGAATCGAAATGAACACAACCAGTAAGCTCAAAACTACATAGTACTCACCTAAAACCACCTCTTGCATACAAATATGACTCCCAGGTATGTAACTATTGAATGTTTTACTCTTCTTATAAGAATGCAAATTTTACTGTTTTCACTGTTCCCAAGCAAGATAGCCCAGAGGTGCACTCTGATACTGTCGGGTGCCTATTACTAAGTTCCATTACCGAATAATGTTGGGAATAAACGGTTTTCAGCGACCTTTTCCCAACTTCGCCCACTTACCCGGGACAAATTTGGCCTGTATTTGAATAGTGCTGAGGCGTGCTTTCGTAGAATCCGAGATGCGAAGACCTCGTTATTGAGCTACTTAAAAAACTGGCCTAGTGTGAATTTCGTTTGCGCTCTTTGGGTTCCGTTTCGAAGCCTCCGTAAATTTGTTAGTTACTCCACCTACGAAATTGGAGGTTCTAGTGTCTTATCCCGATCAGGGCATTTATTTGCGTCTTTAGCTTAATTATTTGTGCCACAAACACAACACAAATCTTAATTCAGTTTAACGTCGGACTATGTAGGTCTATTTGTGTCCCATGATTGTCTCATGATATGATCGTCATTTATTTCCTTGATATTGGCTCATCCTTTCTTGAGTCTATTGTCATTTTGTTTTTCATGATATTGACAAAAAAAAACACATTTTAGGGGGAATCAACTGTCTGTCATGATCATGTCGTTACAGCTTACTAACAGGCTGGTCGACGGACCACGGGGCGTAATAAAATGGTAGTTGTTTGGACGGTGACGGATCCCTAAGAACCCTTGGACAAAAAGTCTGTCCAATGATCGGTACTATTGTATAATATGCTCTTATGGGTCGTTAGTATTTTATGGAATAGTACTTGTACTATTTATACCAAATAATATAGTATTGTGCGCCTCAAACCAAACTTCACTAGTCTTGAGTTACTTGCGTCTTATAATATGTAAAGAAAAGGACGAACAATACTTAGCGGCTTGCTAAGTTAAGAGACGCTTATGAATAAGGGGGTAAGGCACTCGAATAATTTCTTGTTATTTTTATACATACGTCTTTTCATGATTAGGTACTTATAAAAGTAAAGCAAATGATACTTTATTTCTATAGTTGACTGTTCTTGAAAAAAAACTCTCGTGAATCGTATTCAATTTGGAAAACAGTAAAAATAACACTTAGCTCATAAACAATGTCCAAAACGAAAGCTATTCGTTGAAAGTTTTAAAACAAAAGCCTGCCATAGTGCAGCAAGTCCACTTTTATCTTTTCTCCCTCTAAATTCAGTAAATTTGTGAAAATGTCGGGCGGAAGGCATTTTTACAGTAATTTCAGCCCGCTTCCTGTTAGCCACATGGCAATTACACTGACTCTTTGTCTTTACATTTAGCTCAAGAATAATTAACCCACAATCTATACGGCTTAAACTCCTTCTTTTTCAAGGCTTCATTAATGTCTGTGCTCTGTATCTTTATCTTCTTAATTGAAAAATGTGTTTTTTAAGTACCTAGGTACCGCTGATGTGTTGAGATGAATGCTTTTGAATTGTAAGAAATTTATATGCAAGCATATAATTGTACACTGAATAAAATTTATACAAAATTATTGTGATACATGGAAATGTATCACAATAATTTTGTATAAATTTTTATTGATCCGTACCAATTTTTATTAGTCCGTTCGTCCGTTACTTTCCAGTAATAAACCGTACGGATCAATAAAAATTGAAGTATTCTTAGTATTCCTTTTTGTCTTCCTTTTAGTGACTGCTTGAAAGACACCTCAGGTCGACACGTAGCTCATTCCAGAACATTTTTCTCAGGCCTCAGCACGCCATAGAGGCGTACATTTTACGGAAACAAAACACACTCACCGAACATGCCGTACCTTCTCGCAAAATTCGGTTCAGCTTGCGTTTAGCGCGCTTACAGAAATTCGTGAGAATTCTGTACCAACCAACCGTGCACGGTTAGTTCGCAGCGGAATGTCTAAATTCACCTATGTTTTTGCTTTGTTCCCTTTAAATTAGAACCAAACTATGTTTAGTGCTGACTTCTGCTTCAGTGAACTGACCGTGCGTTGGAATACGGTGGTTGATTTTTAAACGCTGTTCATTGTGCTGAGGCGGTTTGGTGTTGGTTTGTTGATTTTGACGTGCAAACGGACATTTTTGGAGTCGCTGTGGTATTCCGCTTATAAGTATTGCGTGTCCATGTCAGTACCGATTCCATATTAGTCACACTTTAAAGTGATTTGTCAATACTAGACGGAACGAAAGCAGTTGAAAATGTTGTAATGTAAATTTTTAATAAAAACCGTTTAAAACACTCACGAAATGTCTTGCCGTGTAGTTGAAAGCGATGCTAAGTAGAATATACAATATCACCTAATTTATATCAATGCTCAGCCTCTTGATGTTTCCTGAAACACTATCCTAACTTGGATCATCAATAATCTATATTCAAGCAGTCGTCTAAACATTTTGAATAAGCAGTCGGTAAGTCGGATAGTTAGCAAGTCGGCGCCGATAGTTTGTTCAATCAATCGCAACTTGCACAATCTTGTGTACGCTTCCAGAAAGTTCGCGAACGCAAACTTATCCACAGCCGAATGTGAAAATGCTAAATTGAACCAGTTCTACCTTCCGTATTCCGGTTTCTATAACTTAAAGAACATGTCATAGGAATGCTCAATATAGATAGGTAATTGTACAATGCTGTTTTCCAGATTACCTACATTGGTATCTACAAATACCAATATTTTGTATTTGTATTAAGTTATCAATATATATTGATACTCAATTGAAAAGGATTGACAAGATTTAGAATTTGCTGTTTCATTGAAAATACGTTCCAGAGTCTTAAATAAACGTTTACAGTTCCATAAGGATCCAAAGTTTCAAGACGAATTTTTACTACTGCAGTTTATTTTCGCGAACTAACTACCCACTTCATTCGTTATACGAAAATACTGTGTGAAAGCTCACCAACTGTGTGAGATTAAAAATAGAACAATGAATAATTAGTGCATCAGGCGATGAGTCAATGATTGCACATTTTGTGATTAACGTACCGTCATTTCCTGATGGTATTTACTAATTTGTGTCGGCTTCCAATATTGACAATGGTGTCGCCAAAGTGAACGGATGCGCTTCAAGACTATTTATGTACATTCTGATTAAATTATATTTGAACTTCTATAAATTCCTACTCTTTGATGACTGGGGATCGTAAGCATCATAAGACTACTTTCGTTGAAAAGCACTCTAGGCTGGTAGGCAGAATTTGCCATAAGACAGACAATTGCCATAAGTTACTATCGTATTGTTTTACCATATTGATGTATGTACGATTGGCACTTTGTGTAGGCATACTGACATAATATGTATGACTTAGTGAAGAGAATAATTTCAGTCCCTACGCTACTTTTCAACTGTATCACTCAACATTCAACCCATTTAGAGCCCACGTAACGCACTAAGGTCACCTATCTAAAAAAGCCATAAAATTCCTTCCCCGTTACCGAAGCAGTCATAAATATGTATAGTGTGAATCAAGCATGCGTCGCGTATAAAACGACGCCGAAAATGCGATCTCACGGGAGGAGCTGCCACACCGCACTAGTTTACTGGAAATTGCTTTTGATAAAGAAATCCTTCCAATACATTCACTTACACTTTGCCATAGCGTATCGAAAGACTTGTATTTTCTTTGTTCTTTTAAATCAGTGGACAAAGTTACTTTACAACTCCGTATTCTAAACCTCCAGTAAACTTGAATTAAATATCACTTAACAAATTTAAGAATTTTGTAATGCGTAAACTTTGAGCTAGTATACATTCATTATAGTATTTTATAAAAGAAAACTATAGGAATTATAAAATATCCGAGGGATCATTTAAATTACAATAACGGCGCTAGAGACTTTAGACATCTATTCTCCAAACGTATACATTATCTATGCCTATATTTTATTCATAAACCAATCCTGACAAAGACCTTTATGTAGGTATAACAAATCATTAGATATGAACATTCTGCCCTTAAAGAGACTTTTACAATTTTATGTTTTAGATTTCTGTAATGTATGTTAGTTGTAAGATGTATTATTATTCTTAAAAAGTCCCACTGAGCTTTTTGCATCATTCTTCTTCGGTCTATGGTGTAGGGTTAGAAATAAAAGTACATATTATTTTATTAAACATGCTATTATGTATGGTGATTCAAAAGTGCTTGTTGTTTTGCCTACTTGAAAAAAGGATCTTTTGACTTTGACAATAGCGATTGAAAATGGTATATATTAATATGTTCGTGCAGAAAAACAATCATGTCGCTATGCATGGTTTTTATGAAAAAAAACTAGATTATTTCTTAGAAGAAATCTCAACATAATACTATAATAACACAGCATGTCGATAAAGTAAATTGACCAGGAGTAAATTGACATTCCAGGGTGCATAACCAAGACACCAATCGCTAACGCTTTATCGTGAATCGTGGACGAAATAAACTACGAAATGACGAAAGAACTAATTGCCTTTGTCTCTCTAAATAGTAAGAAGGAATGACATAGAGAGCAAACTGGGATACGATACTGACCGTTAGCAATTGGCAACTTGGCTACTCATTCTAGTCTAGGCATAATATTATGATGGTCCCGTGTTTAATCGTTTGTCGTTGTTGCGGTCGGGTTCTAACAAGTATGTAACTGCGAAAGTGACGAGTAGCACGATAAATGACAAACGCGTGCCCATCATAAGCCACTTGGTCCAGGAACGATTTTTATCATTATTTTCTTTTTCATAAGCTACATAAGATCAATGGCTAGTACAGGTTGTTTATAGCTTCATTGCCATTGGTTCTTTCTGAACCCACCTCTTCCATAGGTTTGTACCTCCGTGCTCCACCGACTCGCACCCGGTTTATTTGCCCCTATTTGCATAGAAACGTTTTTGTGGGCGTCCTTGTTTGTATAGTGGATAGGTGGAGAAAGCTTTCGTGCCTCGTGAAAACTTGCGAGTGTCGACTACGACAGATTTGTTTGAATTGAATGTAGTGGCGTTTTTTATTCTAGTACCATTTTGAACTCAAATGTAGGTGAGGCGTTATTAGAATAGAGTTGTTTGCATTTAGTGAATAAATTCAAAGTATTTTCAAATAGAATGGATAGGATAGAACGTTACAAAGGGGTGAATTTATTCTAGGAGAACTTTGATTGCACTAGATGGTATTTTGTTTTCATCTTCGTGTAACAATAAACCCAAAATTTTATGTTTTCGAATTATTTTAATTTACGCTCAAATAAAATTCGACATTGCTTCCCAAATATTTACAGCTCTACCTCGATCCGCAAATAAATTTATCAAATATTTTGAGATGTAATTTCATTTGGTGCATTCGTTCAAATATTGGAACATTTCAAAAATAATGCTAAATATTTAAACATTGATATGTAAAATGAACAAACAACTTGTAATTCTCAGCTAAAATATTTGTATCACCTGTTTTCCTTTGTCTTCAAGTCATGCACAATATGCACATAGATTTTTAGAAAATTTTATAAAATACAAGAAGCAACCCCTCTGAGCGTAATAAGCTTTTAATATAAAGCTACTGCTTGTAATGTTAATTTAATTCTATGAAATCCCGAAATCCTGTACAAGGATTCTAGAAGCATTCTAATTACTGAGGCATTGTCCTCAAAAACGTCGGTCGGACGCGCCTTTATCCCTGCATTTGTACCGTAATCCCTTGGAAATTAATTACCGACCTAAGGTGCGCAGTACGTAAATTACTCGCCCTTCCGGGCTTAGGCGACGTTTAGCTGAACTTATTGAAATGAGGGGATGTTTTGTTTTGCGAGTAGGAGTGGGTCAAGGTGAATGCTAGGTTAAGTAGGAATGCAATCACTGTATGACTGTATGTAAACAGTAAAAGTTAAAAGTAACTTCGAGCGTAATTATTACATTTTTAAATATTGTATACTTTCGGCAATTTCAAATCATTCATCATTGCAGGTCTAAGGAACGGCCTAATAAAATAGTAAGCTAATATGAGTATTCTAGATATTCCGTTTCAGAATGCGAAATATTTTTTTGCAATAGGTAAGTATATATTAACCCATTAGAGAGGTGGCATATGGCACCGACATTGTTTACAGAAATAAAAAAACTATAAAGCTTCACATCGCCTAAATTGACCTGAGAAACAATATTCTAGAATATTTTCCAATTCTGAGACGTGAAATAAATCAGATTATAAAGAAAATTTCAGTACGTCATTTTATAATGTTTTGTCTTAATATTTATTTTTTTGTCGGCAAGTGTGATGAAAACCATTGTACGAGATCACGGTCGGTAAACGGAATACTAACTCGAGTCATTAAAAGACTCTCGTTGGTAATTCCGTACTTACCTCCCTTGATGCACAATTTACTATTATTGTTTCTATGTAGGATTAACATGGCTCGCTATAGGTAGTTTAAATTCTTTCTACTTCTTTAGTAAAACATATCTTTTCAACCCCTCTCCCTTTCTCCATTGTAGTTTAAAACAATTCTAAACTAAATCTCCAAAGCGCTCAGGGAGAAAACCAAACATTGCGGAACTAGTGTGTTAAGGAAGCCCTTTGGTTAAACTTTTTAATAATTCAGACGATTTGGTGTAATTTTGCTCAGATACCACATGCGAGTATTGTGTTACGTGCTCTGCGTTCGCACTGCCGCTAAGTATGGCGCATTCGATACCATTGTCTTCGAATAATAAAACGTGAACAATAAACGAACGGTACTGGTTGAGGTTTTGGAAGCCTCCGACAAGATGGACTTGCGATTTGGTACAAATTTGGTTTATCAGCCGAGAGACGTCCACTGCTGAACATAGACCTCCCCAAAGATTTCCACAATGACCGGTACTGGTATCTGCTTGATAAAACATTATTGTATGCATTATATATTTCGACTCTTCCAAGGAATAGGTATTAGGAATACCTACTACTACTTATTCTATCAGTAACTCTGTGCATCTAATAAGTATTATCTCAATAAATAATAAATATCATGCGATTCATGGGACAAGATCGATTTCTTACACATATCTTCCAAGTCCCACACTAAGTGCAACGATATATATAAAAGGTAGATATTTGCATTCAAATACTTAAATACATAGTAAACTACTACAAGTCACAAATTAGTATTTGTGATAAAAAAAAAATATATAAACTAAAACTAAACTGAGCTACGGATGCCGTTAAACTACTTAATAAGATGGAGAAAATATAAAATAGAGAATATATTATAAACCATGTGTGGGCCGTGTGGTGACGGCAGTAAGAATACATTTTGTCGTCACCCCAACTCCTCCTGCGGGTATCGTAAGAGTCGACTAAAGGATTGAAGTGTCACTGACTATTTAATTATCTAAGATTGACGATGAGCAGCAGCATCATATTGGACACATTACTGCGATCGCCAACCCGCTTGCCCAGCGTGGCGATTATGGGCATTTACCTCGTAGTGCGTCCCTACGCATGGGCGAAGGAGAGGCCGTTGTCCAGCAGTGGACTTGTATAGGCTGATGATGATGATGATGATGATTATAAACCAACCATTCCAACAAAGATAACAATTATCGCAATAAAGCTTGAATGTACTCTAAAATAGGCTTACTATCAGTTATCGTCAACCCGAACGTTTCAAAAGTAGAGCCCCAACGGTACGCAATACCTGCAGAGCTCCTTACAAGCTTCCTGAGAGGGTGTGGTCAGGGCGCCCTAACTTACCTTGAAAACCAATTTGTTAAATATTTAGCATCCCTCGGCGTAAGAGGCTTTGAGGCTTCAAAATGCAGAGGTATTTTATAGGAAAATTAGATATTGTATGGATGAAGCCTCGTGGGATATTACAATGTTTATAACTACGTAACATCTTCCTGATATTAATAGATTAGAGGTAATCAACTGGAATTATGTGCCTGCTCGATATCAGTATGAATATATATTTTTTAAATCCCATAAACTAAACCCGATTCTTCCAGATTTAGATTTGCTTTTGGCCTCATTCATTTTGATAATACAAAATAATAATCTGAAATTTCCAGTACAAAATTTCGTTTGGACATAATTAAAAATGATAACCGAAAAAGATGTCATACAGTACCTACTGAAGATTGTTATTATTATGTTTGTTGTGATTGTTATTGTTCGTGTGATAGCGAAAATAATCATTACTTTTTAACTTTTATCACGAATCTACCTCTAAATTTTATGTAATGGTAACTAAGATAATGTAATTTCTATACAGTGTGCACTACCGAGAACGAAATTTTAATATAAAAACACAATAAAGTATTTTTTGTACTCCAGCACTTAAATCTGTCAATTAGATGATTGTCAGCGGTATCCAAATTAACGTCATTTGAGTAACGATAAGAAAGTCTATTTGTGTATAGGTTCATATGATAACTGCTGAGCAGTAATCATATGAATATAGGAGTTCTGTTAATTTTTTTTTCTAAGGAGAACTTCCATGTGTCAGGTTTGTTTTCATTTGCAGTAGTAAGTTGCTTTTTAAAAATAGGTTTCATTTTTTAAATCAACGTGTAATAATAATCTGAAATGCGTTTTAATAAATTAGATATTACAAAACGAAGGTAAAAACAATAATTCTATCATATAATTTTATTATTTTTACATTTGACATTTAGATATTCTTGAACGCAACCACATTTTTCGTACCTCCCTTGATGCACAATGTACTAAATAATTTTCCAAGCCGACACTTACACGTAATCCTGCACTAGCGCTCTTAAAACCGGGACGAGCGCCCCAAACTCTTTTGTTTATAACAACAAAGACCTTCAGTTGAAAATACAAAAAAAACTAAAGCAAAAAGCGAAACATTCGCAAAAAAAGTTAATTAATTAAGTAAGTATGCGAATTCACGAAAGTCGAGCCTGAGCGAGTGGCAGGAGATAACGAGATTATGCCTGGCACGTAGAATCCTGATTAAATCATTGCTTTATAATGTTTTCTTTTATCTCAGTCATTTTTAATGGGCTGAGTCAGTTTGGTTTGTGCACTATTTTTGTTGGCGTTGTACTTGTGGCGGATCCTCTACCATCCCTGTATTTATTTGACATGTCCCTGATATTTAATATATTTCGAAGCGTATCGTAGTTTTTTTTTATTATGTTACTTACATTAATTCATTTAATAATATCAAAAATGTTGATCATAATTTAAGAAAAAGAACGAGGAGATAATTCATTTGATATATTATTGTCCAAATTTATAATAATAAGGTACTAGTTAGCGGTAAATAATGCAATGTGACAAAATATAGGTTAAAGCAAAGTGAAAACTATTATTTTTTTATTAACATGCTTGTATTCGTAAAAGAAATTTTTGTACATATTTTATTTACACGGCGTGAAATAATGTTAATTAATTTTCTCTTCACTGAAAGAAGCTTTAAAACGTTATTATACATCTTGACGGTCCCCGCGAATAACCGAGCAATAGCTTTTGCTGTTCGTACTTTTTATTGCATTATAACGTCATTTTACCTATAATGGACCATCCCATTTTTTCCAAGTAAAAATTGAAATACATCAGGCATTTTAAAGTAATAGAAACAGATTTTCTAGCGATACTATTATCATGATTATACTTACTCAAGAAAAATTGCTAAATAGGGTAACACGTAAGGGTGCGGCTCCACTGACGTGGAGCGGAGCGGAGCTGTGCGAAATTGACCAATTACATTCTTCAAATTCAAAATTTGAAACACTGATGCGTTCTTATTGGCCGAACTCCCACAGCTCCGCTCCGCTCCGCGTCAGTGGAGCCGCGCCCTTAAGCTCGCCTACTTAAAACGTGTATAATCGAACGCGGCATTTATGTTATTGATTACAAGTCATTTTATAACGAATACTTATTTGCATAAAAATATCTGTTAAAATCCTATAAGAATATAAAAATAATATACGTTTTCCGCATTTTCTTGATAACCCGTAAAATTTCATTCGCGGTTTCATTATATTAGGCTAGTCATTTACTACGAGTTAATGATAAATTGTTTCAAAATCAATCCATCAGGTGAAGAGTTATTAAAGTATTCCGGTTTCTTATTTCTCTTAAAAAAATGCTGTTTTGATATTACACGTTTATTAGCGGGTACCGTCGTTCTGGTGAAGGTTTAATTATTTTATTCAAAAGTCCGAAGCCCATTGAATTTGCTGCTAAAGTCAACCGAATATTATTTTAATGATTCCGTACTCGGCAAGGTACTTACCGCTTAAGTTGGGGTTAATTAATACGACACAGTATTTAACGAATACGAATGCGCTCCGGGCGAAATTTTATTTAATTTACCATACATTTGGTAGTCTGACAAAAATCACGTTAGGTAGAGAGTGCAAGATACTGGATGTGGCTTAGATAGATGTTTATTTTGTGGTCGAGTTTGTGGACGATTGTGGTAGACACACGTCTTTGAGTGGCTTAAGGTAGTACCTTCGAAACATTGAGTACAGATGTCGCTAGTGATTAGCTTCACAATACCATTGACTAAATTCGCTGTGATTCACGGAAGGTCGTCTGGTGTAATTGGAAGCACGTTGGACCGGCAATCCAGAGGAAGCGGGTTCGAATCCCATGACAACCAGAATCTTTCGCAGTTGATTTTTTCTATGGTAAGCACATCTGTTACGACATTGTGGTATAGATGTTTATGTTTTAAAGCCAATCTATGGCTCTAGCAAAATTAGTGTTTGACAGCAACACACGCAAGATGGACTATCCGCCCCTCTCTAACTGTATTAATTACATTGCGACTGGTAGCCTGACCTGCTACCGCGAACACCGAAGTTAGAAAATTTTGGATATTTGTCTCTGTCACTCCAACGAAGGCATCATTAGAATGATAGAGAAAAATCCCCGAAATTTATTGAACACTAGTGTGCTGGGAGTCCTAAGAGAGCATAGCCAAAAAAAGTGTAGGTATGCTGGGTGTGGGGTGGGCTCTAAACTTAAGCAAATATCGATACCTTTGGGTTCAATTGTCGTAAAGGACATTTTGGCGAAAATGAGTTATATATACAGTTTTGTTCAGAATTTCAAGCGCTATCGATCTGTATAGTTAAAGTTTCGATATCTCTTAAAAGTTGCCTTTACGACCAAGATTTTCTACTATGGACTTGCAAAAATAGCTTAGCGAATGGGGCGTAAATATCAAGTCATTTATTGCAAATAAATTTCTGTGTCGTAAAGGAAATGTACAAATAAAAATAGTGTCGTAAGTGACCTAATACGTTATGTGATGTCCTTTACGCCCTTACTTTTTACGATTACTTTCTGTAGTTCTATGGCCAACTTGGGCTTAAAGAACAATTTTTTTCTTCGTTGTCCTTTACGACCGGCACGAAAAATTAATTCTTATATTTCTTATACAATTCCTATTGAATGATCCGGGTGGTAAAGGACCGAAGTCATTTTTGTTGTTGTTTATTACCATAAATTTGTTTGTACACATAGAAACAAATGTAAGTATGGGAAATACATGTCATTCATGTCAAATCAACATAATCCACATCCACACAACTTTTTAATCTAAGAGGGGACCGCTTTCGTAGTATTTATGTAAATAAAATACACTAAAGGTAATCAGTAAACTGTAATCAGCCCAAGTACCTAGTTTATACATATATGTGACAATAGTTCTGAATTTTCAGTAGAAATAAGTTGGAATAAAATAATATCTGAAGACATTATAGTCGTATCTGGGAGTTAAATTCTAGAAATAGGTACAATCTGTGCCTTCAGTACCGGGGAACTTAACCCGTAGGTATTCCTAGTTCTTCTTTATTGTAAAGTCTTACAATTACCTACTACCTGTGTCACATCACATAAGCATGAACTACTTCAACAGTTGCTTATTAAACGTTACTATTACCAATACCTAGTGTTTGTTTGATGCCGTGTGATGACGGTAGTAAGAATACATTTGTCACCATCCCAACTATTCCGTAGTAAGAGTTAGCTAAGGGTTTTAAGTGACACTGACCATTTATTTATCGAAGATTGATGATGGGCAGGAGCATCATGATAGTACTGCGATCGCCAACCCATTTGCCCAGAGTGGCGATTATGGGCATTTGCCTCCTAATGTATTCATACCCATAGGCTAAGGAAAGGCCGTTGTTCAGCAGTGGAATGATATAGGCTGATGATGACACTTAACTACGAAAGTGTTCCCCTGCTAGAAGTAATAGCTTATACATTAAAATTACTATTGAGACAGCGCAGCACTGAAACAATAAGTTTAAAATTGTTGCAAACATGTTATATAGTTTTGAAACAAATAGTGTTTCCATACTTATAAGTTGTCTAGTTCTTTGTTATGACTAAATATTTAGAGACAATACTACTACAAATCTAATCCGGCTTTCACTCGCCATATTTCCTACGTTTTAATAAATGTTTTAAATGTGATTTGAGCAAAATAAGCGGAAAACAGTCGCTATTTGTACCATTTTGACTACATTTACGCCCCAAATTTGTATGAAAATTATCTAAGACCGTCACTTACGACCCTATCAACTCTAGTTGCTCAAAAAAATCGTGGGTGTAAAGGACATACATAGCATTTTGACGTGTCCTTTACAACATCTAATTTCTAAGCCGTTTAGCTTATCACTACGATTGCTACACCAGGTCAAAGATACCAACAATCTACATTGTTTTCATGTACATGTCACAAATATAGGTCAAAAAACAAAAAAGTTATTGACAGTTTTCTAAAAAAAATTTAGTTTTTTGCTTCTCCTGAAAACCTGCATTTTGTCCTTTACGACAATTGAACCCAAAGGTATCGATATGGGATTCTTTAGAGATCTACATTAACCCCCTGAATCCAAATTGGTAATTTTTTTGCCGAGTCGGAATAAAATTCAATGTTGCTACCCCGAGGTAATGGAAAAAGTCAAAGCTAATTTTACAGTATAGTTCGGGAAATATTATTTGACCGACTCGTATCATTCTTACGACCTTTTGTTTTGCATCATTAACAATAGAAAAGTGCTAGACTGCTGATTGTCTAGTAAGTGTTAACGCAAAACAAAAGGTCGTAAGAATGATACGAGTCGGTCAAATAATATTTCCCGAACTATAACACCAAGTAGCAAGTTTTAACGAAATTTAAATTCTTGATTGGATAATAGCAAAGTAATATGTTTTATATTTTATGACACCAATTACGTCGAGACTAATTAAATTTGTTTTTATCTGTACAGTCGAGCGCATTAATATATAGACACATTTGAAAGGGATCAGTATGAAGAAGTGTATATATATTAATGCCCTTGACTGTACATTGGTACATATCAATAACGTTATTTAAAAATCATTGTTACACACAACAATGATTGTTAAATAATGTTGTGTGTAACATTACAATCATTGTTGTGTATAATCATGAACGCTTGTGTTTTTTTTTTCAAATGTGGCATTATAATATTGTATTAATCCATTAGAGCATCTCTTACCAATATTACAATGGAACAGCGAATGCTACAGTAGGTATATCGTTTTCAGTCATTTAATTGATAGAATAAATTAAAAAAAAACTAAATCACATCCATTGAGAGTATATCCTCGCACGCGACGAATATGCAAAGGGGGGGTGTAGGCAGTCTCGAGGGCCGTCTGCCGTAAAGTATCGCTTAATGACGTGTAACGAGCGTGGTCGCATGCAGCGGCGCAGTGGATAAAAGGATCCAGCGAGCTGTCTTAATGAATCGATGCTTTCTGTCTCGCTTGGACATTTGACGCTGAAACCCTAATGCTATTTGAGAGCAAATTTTTTCTAACTGTTTTGTACCTTTGTCCCTATTTCTAGAAAGAAATAAGATTAATATTACTAATGTTGTCACCGCAAACCATACGATTTTAAAGTTCGGAGACTAACATTATTAGTCTAATATCATTCAAGAAATGGGCAAAATAAAATACTGTGGGCCAATATTAAAGTATTAGTAACTTCAAATGCTTCCTTATTAATGACCTAGTCTAAAGCGAGCTGTCTTAATGAATCTATGCTTTCTGTCACGCTTGGACATTTGACGCTTGAAATTTTTTTCTGTATTGTCCCTTTGGTATGCAATGGAGTCAAAGCTTGTACCCATTTCTAGAAAGATATTAGATTAGTATTACTAGCGTTGTCATGGCACTGTATAGTTATAATAATATACATATTAGTCTAATATCGTTCATGAAATAGGTCCCTTAATAAAATTTAATACTGTGGGCCAATATTAAGTACAACTTCAAAAAACTCCCTTTTCTAATGATTACTCTAATAAATTCCTCGCCTGGCCTAATTTATTGCCCGTATTAGAATTACACACGGTATAATGCAATGTCGCTAATTTGAAAAACCTTGCGTCGTTCATTTAAATCATACGCTTGATTTCTTTTTGCAATTTTGCAATTTTGCTGTTTGCCTCTCTTTCTAGCCAATACGTACGTGCGTTAGAGAGGCAAATAGCGAAATTGTAAAATGTAACTTTATAAAACGCGACCTAGAAGTTCCATATTACTTTCGCCATCAAATATATCGTAGCACTGTGGTCCCGCGCCCTAAGAAGGGCGGTCATAGGCATTTCGCGCAGTTAACAGCTGCATTAATGCATGCCAAAGCATGAAATTATGAAATATTATAGTAAATTACAGTTAAATAAACAAACTATAGTACTATAACGATATTTTATTAGGTTTATAGAACTATAGTTTGTAACAGTAACAGTAATAGAGCACTTAAATTATATCGGTAAGAAAATAAAAATAAACGAAAATATATTTAAACTAATTACATCTAATTTAAACGAATTACTGTCCTGAATGATTATCTTATTACATTCTAAATAGTTCTACCTGTAATCAAATTGTATACAATTAAAATATATAATCTACGTGTCTCCTAATGAACATCTCTCCTTATGACTTGTAATAATTTCATAACTAGTTATAACTAATTTACTACATACATGATTGCTTATATTCGCTATGCCCGGTACTCCCATCAAACCCCCATTTCCCTATTTAAACAAACTCGTTAGTGAGATCAATATTTTTTACAAAATCTTTTCGTGGTTCTAGTATTCTGCATGTTGTATGGTCCAAAAATATTGTGATTCTATTTCGGCAGATGATTACGTAACTTAACTCACTGATGATGATGGATAACACAGCTTCTTAGCCTCCAACTTTTTTTGATATAATGGTAACGCATTCGGAGACTTCTTATTGATCAATTCTTTCATCAAATTTTACTGATGATTACTCAACTTTGCCTCATTTATAAAACATAACACTTTATCCACAGAATTGATGTGAGATTGACTGGATTCACTAAGCAAAGGGTTTATCGTAGAATGGTCTACCTTAGCTAGCTCCGCAAATCTGCGCCGTTTGGACCTTTTGCTGCAGTCCATGAAATCCTTTCTAAAATTATGACCACTTGTTGAAGAACAATCACTACCCGGCAGGCACTCTGCTAGGTGCACGGTACTATCTACATTTTCATTCGATAGATGACAGACTTCAATGCTGTTCAGGCAATCACTGTATTTTTTTAACATACGAGATTTTGATCGCTGGATCTTTTTCCTGTTGCTGTCTATTATTAAATAACGAATAATAATATATTCTCTTGCATAAGTGAGAAATCTTCTCATGTAAGTTATCGGTATTGACATTTGCAACATCTGACAGTAACTGTGATAGTGTTTGAAACACTTGACGAATTCCTTCAATGTCGCAATTGGTCTTCTTAACAGACAATCAAGTCTCAAAAATAAGAATTCTTATAAAAAACACTTAAAATTTGTACCTAAAATAAATAAATAAACAGTTAAATAAAAATTTGGTTTTTCGTAGCATGTTCTACGCCTTTGAACGCAAGGCGTAGACCTCTTCTATAGCCCACAATCGCAAGTCAACGCAAAATTTCTTAATTTATTCGTAAAATTGAGTTTTTAATAAACATTATCATATATCATTTATTACGGGCATCGGCCGGCATTGCAGTTAAAAGTTTCGATAAAAATCAGAAAACACTAAATAGTATTGCGACTTAACTGCCTTGGCGTAGCACCTCATTAGTAAATATATTATGTATTCATAATTTAAAAAGAACCACAAAAGATATAATGCATACCTTCAACTTGAATATCCATTGCAAAGCAAACGCGTAACAATATTTTTTTTTTGAAAAAACTCGTGTCGCGTATTACGCTAATGAGCTTCTTGATAACACTATTAACAAGGACTTATCCGTTGTGTTCACTTCAGATGACCAAACATAAATGTTCTATAAAACTAGTTGCAATTATTTTTATACCATGACTTAATATGACTAATAGGTAAGTAATTAGGATAAAGATAATGATATAATTCAATCATCGTCATTGGACCTCTATGACCTACTACGGGACCACAGTGTAGCGCCTGGAGCATCCAAAAATATCTAAACACGCCTTTATTGTCATAGCATTAAATTACTGATGGCGATTATACAAGGACCAAAGTGGAATTACCTTCCCAATCCAACACGACTAATTAAAGATTCTAAGGCGTTAACGCGCTTAATATCTTACTTTATATAACCTTCCTCAGTCGAGATAAATTTATTTGCGTCAGTCATGTCCCCTCGGAGAAAATGACTTATTTCGCCGAAACCCGCGACTTGCATCCAAATTAGGGTTGTCACTGCATAGCATTTCAATGCAGAGGGATATTGTCCTGGTGCTCAAAGACAGCGTCTTTCGTGCCTATTTGAAGGTGAAAAGTACGAATTTATGTCTGCATGGTTGTTTTGTATTAGTATGCGACAGCGGAATACGTTCATTCGAAACGTAGATTTGAAACTTACGTCCAGGATTAACGTTAGTTAAACTAGCTTAGTTTGGCGCTTAATACTTCGCAATCGGATTATTTGGATCCACGATTTCTCTTATTTTATTTAAATGGCAGGTATACGTGATATTAGCTTCAGTAGTCTAGTTAAAGTATTGACACTAATAACGCTATGAAGGTTCCGGTTCGAATCCCATCGATATCATAAATATTTTTTTCTTGATCATGTTAATTTTCTATGTATTAAAATATTGATGTCTTTAAATATGTCTATAGTTCCTTTTATACCTTGAAGCTTACCGTGGAAATAGGTAGATTTGTGTAAAAGTAATATTCTTAAAAAAACCTAATAATACACTATTGTATAGATAAACGTAGACGGCTGAAACACCAACTAAAACTTAGTGCCATTCCCACAATCTAAAACTTTATTAACTAGGTAGACTGAGACTAAGCCTCCTAATAAGCGAAGGCTGTGTTCCGTGGGAATCAGGCATCTTAGATAGTATTTGCGTCTGAAGACGTCGCTCCCATTTAAACTAAGTAGTCGTACCAAAATAGTTTTGTGTTTACTTTGATTAATACAAATACAGCCTACTTATACTAAAGAAACAGAATTTGTATGTTGTGTGGTTTTTTTCCATACAATAGCCAATTCCGTACTTTTTCGTTTTTCGGTATATATTGTTGTTAATGGTTTAAATTAAAAATACGAAGTTGATAATTACATAAAATATTGAGTAGGTACTAGGTACATAAATAGTGTAAAACATTTTAAAATACTGAGCTATTTCGAGGTTTTTCTACAAAACCGGTTCCCTATTACAAATATTATCTTTGTAAACAATATTGGGTACAGAGTAACAGCTGAAAATGTATAGACCTTAAATAAGGTACGAAATTTTCGTAAGAAATTTCATTTTTGGGATTATGAAAATAGCGACCTTTTCAGAAAAACGGTTTTTAAACTGGCCATTAAGTCGAGGCTGTCTTCAAGTCTTAGAAATAATATAGTTATGTAAACATACCATACGTGCCTGTCCTTGGAAAAGCTGTAACTTTCTGTCGAATAGGTACAATATTTTGAACCAATAAACTAGTTTTATTACACAAAATTCGCATAGTTACATTTACGCATCTCTGGGATTACATTTTAAGTAATGTTTCATAACACGTAAACGTTCTCAAATGAAAATACGACATAAACTCACTAATGGGCCTCGCTTATTCCGAGCCACAGACTCAACAAACGCGCAAAGCTAAACCCCCTAATACAGAAGCAAGTTTAGTGAAACTCGGCCGTCTTTGCAACTACCTACCACAGAGCAGTGTCACTGTAATCCCTAAATTAATATGAATCTCTAATTTGAACGGCACACGTGCTGCGAGCTCGCAACTTTCCAGACAACGCCAAATTGGATAAACATGTGCGCCGTACGGGCTGCGATTTTGAACACACGCTACTGACACTGCACGCAAAATTAAGAGCATTATTTTCTGTTTATTTTTAGTAGTGAACGCTCTTCGAATCGCAGTGGGCGGGGCACATTGTACGTGGACGTTGTAGCGGGAAGGTTTTCGAGTGGCGGCTACGTACCGGATGGCAGCGGGAGTAGGCAATAAGGTGGACTGATGTCCTGGTGAAGGTCGCAGGAGTCCACTGGATGAGGGGCGCGGGACCGGTTATTACGACAATCTTTGGGGCTGGCCTATGTTCAGCAGTGGACGTCTTTCGGCTGATATGATTATGGTGATGATGATTTTAGTAGTATTCTATTGCAAGTTACTGTTTTCAGTTATAATTTTTTTGCGTTAGACGGTCAGTGATTTCCATCAGTCTGGATTCAGTCCAGAGACACAAAGTTTAAATTTCCATGGCACCAGTCTCCACAATAGGACTGAACTGATTGACTAAACAAGAATCAATTAGGTACCTAATAAGTAGGTACATACTTTTTTCGTACCTTCAGTGAACTTTTAACTACGAACTCAATTAAATAATGATGAAATCATTACTTCTGAGAGTTATGGGTATTAAGTTTTATTCTTTGAATCCATTTTTAAATATTAAACTGATTTCCATCTTACCCTAAACACTGGTCGGATTTATCAGCATCTATTACTTGTACTTACAATAAAAACGTAGCGTTACCGCGCAAAATAATAGTATGTATGTTTCGTAACCCTTCCAGCTGGCGTCCTTAAATGAACATACATAATAGGTTATGATAATGACAAAGGTTGCGCGTTACGCAGATGACATTTAAGTTTCCCGGTGATTGTGGAACTAACTTGAGTATTTCTTAAGTAGTTCGACAAGTGTGTTCGGTACTATGGTGTCCATAAGTTAAGGGTTTCTAGGAAGTCCAATATTTTAATATTTATTTGTGAAGTAGCCCCCGAGTACAGCTTCCAATTCATATATTATATGAAAATATAGAAAAAAAGTTAACTTTAACATTCTGTGTAACTTTTAAATTCTTTGAGAAATACTTTTAAATTTTTTTAATTATGATTTTATTATTCCTTTGGTGAAGCGGAATATACCTATTGTTTAAAAAGTATTTTTTAAAACATAATAATCTACTCATTCACTGCACAACGAAAAGTATCTTATAATACATTAGAAAACATTTTATTTAAATAAAATTTTAAGAATAAATATGAAATAGTAAAAAGTCTGCAGATTTAATTATGATTTCCAACTTATCTTCAATCTTACATGTTATTTATCAGATTTCATAACTACACCTACAGGCTAACAAAACGCAATAGGTTCAATTCCAATAATTTATTTAAACTTACCAGTCCCGTGCAACAAAAAAGTTACTGCAATAGATTTAATCAGTTTCTGCGAGTGCAATAAATTCAAGTTTAAACTAAGATGAATCGCATTAAGGAGCTGAGTGAAAAATTCGCTAATTCCGAAGTAACGCGGGCTTCAAGAAATCGAGGGAAGAAACTTTGTACTGTGTTCAAAACGCGCTGTTTATTTTATTATGTCGTACTTTGTCGATCTAATATTTTGTATTGTATATAATTTCAAATGATCAAAAATGTGCCGTGCCCCTGGGTTCTCTAACTTGTGAACCAATAGACCAATTCTAATATGAATAAAAATAATAAACTGCGAGACGTCATAATCGTTATATTGATATACAACAATAAGGCTTGACGTAACTAGTAAATGAAACACTAGCGATTGCCTTTGTAAACGTATCAGCATTTTCATACGGCAGAGAATCGCAGCTTGCAGCCTTTTTTTCTAGACATTGTAAAGGCCAATTTTAAATCTGAGTAATTATTAGTTTTTGATTTACTTCGTTTCTTGGCTTCTTGGCTGCTTTTTTATCGTCTTTAATACTGTTAACGTTTAACCCCCTTAATTCATAAATGTCTACTAACTTAACAAGCCGCTAAGTATTGTTTGTCCCTTTTGCTGTTATGTACACATTGTTAAGATCGAAATGGACAAACAATTATTAGCGACTTGTTAAGTTAGAAGACTTTTATGAATAGATTTTAGACAACTTCAATATTTTGAATAAACTCCCAAGGAAATCATGGCTTAGCAACTGCTTAGACATACAAAATACAATTATTAATTATACAATTTACACGCTGACGATATAATAGAAGCGATTATATTCTTCTCTCGAACTCTGAAGGCACGGACTGCAGACAGGGCAATTCATTTTCATTATCCGGCAGCCTTTCTCATAACACGGCAGAATCGCGGCCTGGGATAAACCGAGATGCCTTATAATGCATTTCAAGTAGCACTTAAGCATGTAGGGCCAAAGATTAATTTAATGGCTATATTTAATTAATTTATATAAGTAACAAATATGTTTTCGCCTCCATGATTTCACTTGTTACTAAAATGTCTCAAAGTATAATGTAAAAGTAAATGTGTACTATTTATGGTACTTCATATTCATGAAAGGTCATTGGGCATTTTGTTCGGGCATATGACCCACTGCGTACACAAACGAAATAGGGCTAGGAATGTAGGTAAATGTAAGTGCTACTGAGTGGTATGAGTCGCATTCTTGCAAGGCATGGAAGAATTGAGAAAAAAAAATAAAAAGCATTTCTTATCATTCTAGAATTTTTGCAATGAATTAAGTCAGAACTATTGTTTTTTTTTTCAAAAATACTCTGTATAGGCTGCTGTTGTGTTCTGCTGCTGTTGTTATACACTCGCGACAGCAAATACGGGTTTTTTTGTGGAAACGACTTCCAACGCAGAGGGAGAAACTAAGCCTTATTGAGATTAGAGACCGGTTTTCTCACGATGTTTTCCTTCACCGAAAAGCTAGTTCTGAATATCAAATGACATTTCATACATAAGTTCCGAAAGACTCATTGGTGCGAGCTGGGGTTTGAACCCAGAATCTTCCAGATTCAAAAGGCCAACCCAACATCTGCTACCCACTACGACCGTAGGTCACAACCGTTTACGCAATTATAACTTAACTAACTTAACTTTCATGTCAACAGTCCAAAAAAGTTGGATGTTTGAAACAATTCAAACAAAACAAATGACTGACATTAGTTTTTTTTTAATTCATAGACAAGGTAAGGTCTCTTGAGTCGATAACGATTCTCAAATCGATTCTCAATATTCGAGATTTAGAAGAATGTATGGAATATGACCCGGGTATGTCGTTAAACTACGTCCAAAACCACCGGTGGATGGGCAGCAGCATCCCTGTAATGCGGTGTACTAAACTGCGATCACCAACCCGCCTGCCAAGCGTGGCGATTATGGCATTTACCCCCTATGACAAGCACACACAAAAAATGGCCCCGAGGTTCCGGCGACTCCCGGTGCTCTGGCTTTGGTAGCGGTCAGGGCACTAGCGGAGTCAGGGGTGCGAATAATCTCCGGCGAAGATCCGGCTACCACCACCGACAACCTTTGGCCCTGGCAACACTTAACACGCGCACACTGCGGACAGACGAGAGATTGGCTGAGCTCGAGGAAGACCTGAGCGGGTTACGATGGGACGTTATTGGGCTATCGGAAGTCCGAAGAGAGGGTGAGGACACGATAACCCTCAAGTCCGGTAACCTGCTCTATTTCCGGGAGGGCGACCAACAGTCCCAGGGAGGTGTCGGGTTCCTCGTCCACAAGTCCCTCGTGAGCAACGTGGTGAAGATCGAGAGTGTGTCGACTAGGGTGGCGTACCTTATACTCAGAGTATCCAAGCGGTACTCGTTGAAGGTCATACAGGTCTACGCTCCGACTTCTTCACACTCCGACGAAGAGGTAGAAGCTGTGTATGAGGACATATCAAAAGCCATGCACAGTCCTGAAACCTTCTTCACCATCGTTATGGGGGACCTTAACGCGAAATTGGGCAAGCGAAACGATGATGAGCTGAGAGTGGGGCAATTTGGGGTTGGGTCTCATAATAACCGGGGTCACTTACTGGCCAGTTTTATGGAGAAGGAGGGACTCTACATGATGAACTCCTTTTTCAAGAAGCGAGAACACAGGAAGTGGACCTGGATGAGCCCAGATGGTGCAACCAAAAACGAGATTGACTTTATCATGTCGACTAAGAAGCATATATTTAATGATGTCTCTGTGATCAACGCGGTTAAAACCGGAAGCGATCACCGCCTTGTAAGGGGCATATTAAATATAAGCGTCAAGCTAGAGCGATCTCGATTGATAAAGTCTACGCTCTGACCAGCACCGATCCAACTCCAAAACCCCGAGAGCTTCCAGCTCGAACTGCAAAATCGTTTCGATTGCCTACCCAGCGACGTGGATGTGGATGAGTATAACGACGGGTTTGTGGCAGCTGTCTATTCCACTGGGTCAAAGTTCTTTAAGACCCAGCGGAAGAAAGGCAATAAGAGGCTCTCTGATCCAACTCTATAGCTCATGAAGGAAAGGAGTGAAATGGTTCTACAATCCCCAGAAGATGCCGCATCATATCGCCGGCTCAATAGACAAATCTCCAAGTCGATCACCCGCGACATACGCCAATTTAATACCAACCGTATTAAAGAGGCTATTGACCGGAACAAAGGCTCTAAAGTTTTTGCGAGAGATTTGTCTATTGGTCAGAGCTGGCTTGCGAAGCTGAAGACTGGGGACGGTAGGATCGTTTCATCCAAACCTGAGCTATTGAGTGAGATAGAGAGCTTTTACGGACAGCTGTACACATCAACACGAAGACCCATCTCCAATTTAGCTAACGACCCACGAGCTAAATTGACTCGACACCATACCGAAGATATACCGGACGTCAGCCTGTACGAGATTAGGATGGCTCTCAAACAACTCAAAAACAATAAGGCACCTGGCGATGACGGAATAACAGCCGAACTCCTGAAGGCGGGCGGGAAACCAGTCCTTAGGGCCCTTCAAAAGCTGTTTAATTCCGCCATCTTTAGAGGCAAAACGCCAAAGGCATGGAACAGAGGTGTGGTGGTGTTGTTCTTCAAAAAGGGTGACAACACCCTGTTAAAGAATTACAGACCCATCACGCTTCTGAGCCATGTCTATAAGTTGTTTTCGAGAGTCATCACAAACCGTCTCACACGCAGGCTCGACGACTTCCAGCCTCCTGAACAAGCAGGATTCAGAAAAAGCTTCAGCACCGTAGACCACATACACACGCTTCGTCAAGTTATACAGAAGACCGACGAGTATAACTTGCCCCTCTGCTTAGCGTTTGTGGACTACGAAAAGGCCTTTGATTCGATCGAGGCGTGGGCTGTACTACAGTCTCTCCAGCGGTGCCAAGTAGACTACCGATACATCGAAGTGTTGAAGTGCCTGTACGAAAACGCCAATATGTCAGTTCGCCTCCAGGACCGGAGCTCGAAACCGATTCCATTGCAGCGAGGAGTAAGACAAGGAGAGTTATCTCACCTAAATTGTTCACCGCTGCACTGGAAGATGTTTTCAAGGTTCTGGACTGGAGGGGATTTGGCATTAACATCAATGGCGAGTACATCACTCACCTTCGGTTTGCCGACGATATAGTGGTCATGGCTGAGACCATGGAGGACTTAAGTACTATGCTCGATGATCTCAGTAGAGTCTCTGAAGATGTTGGTCTTAAGATGAACATGGACAAAACGAAGATCATGTCGAACGTCCATGTGATACCAACTCCAGTGAAAGTTAGAAACTCTACACTCGAAGTTGTTGACGAATATGTATACCTGGGACAAACAGTCCAGCTGGGTAAGTCCAACTTCGAGAAGGAGATCAATCGTCGAATCAGACTGGGTTGGGCGGCGTTCGGGAGACTACGCAATATCTTCTCGTCCAATATACCGCAGTGTCTCAAGTCGAAAGTCTTCGACCAGTGTGTGTTGCCAGTGATTACTTACGGATCTGAAACGTGGTCGTTCACTATGGGACTCATTAGGAGGCTCAGAGACACTCAACGAGCGATGGAGAGGGCAATGCTCGGGGTTTCTCTGCGAGATCGCATCAGGAATGACGAGATCCGCAGAAGAACGAAAGTGACTGACGTAGCCCGAAGAATCGCCAGGTTGAAGTGGCAGTGAGCTGGCCATATTTCCCGGAGGACCGATGACCGGTGGGGTCGGCGTGTTCTCGAGTGGCGACCACGCACTGGACGGCGCAGCGTGGGAAGGCCCCCACAAGATGGAGCGACGACCTTGTAAAGGTTGCGGGTGTCCAATGCATGCGGACAGCTCACGACCGATCTTTGTGGAACTCTCTGGGGGAGGCCTATGTCCAGCAGTGGACGTCAATTGGCTGATGATGATGATGATGATGATGATGGAATATGAATTACAAATCGATTAATTCGATAATCGAAATTAAAGTGTGATTTTTCTTTTTATAAGAATGTTCGAAATTTAATTGTGATTAAGATATCGGTTGCCGATATCGTAAAGTAAAAATTATGATACATCCACAGATACAGATTTCTTAAAGAAGGCTATTTGCTTACCGCCGCTAAACATATTGTAGACAACTTATGATATATGGATGTAGATAAAATATGTTAATAGTCTTAGCCCCATGACAGTAGAAACTGAAAGGTTACACCGACTGACATAAAATCAGACGTCCCTTGAATGAGGCATAGTTGAGTAATGTACGGATAACTTATTATTAAACCCCTAGGCCGGCTCGGGTCATAAATCCATTGGGAGCAAGAAGCCTATGCGACTAATTTGGGTCAGGATACCAGCGATTTACATTACTCGTATACTGGGAATTTCAATCCATATATTATAATGTTAGCTTTAAAAAATAGAATTTAGCTGCAGCTTTAGAGATTGTAATATTACAATATCATAATATTTTCTTCGGTTACCGCGAGGATTACTCATGAAATAAAACTATGAAAATGGATAAACACGCGTATATTAATTAATTTTTACTTCATTCCGACGTTTCGAACACTTTACAGTGGTCTGCGAGCGACTGAAGGAACGAACGTCGGAATAAAGTTAAAGTTAAATAATATGACGCAAGTTTATCCGTTTTCATAGTTTTATTTCATGAAATATCACTTTTTTTAATATGTTTCACATTTAATTATTTTAATCATTTTATGAAGAAATTCGTAACTCATGTCTATTTAAAACACTCCCTACGGTCATGTTTTAATTTATCGCCACTCATTTCGAACTTTTTTCTCACACAAAAGTGTATGTATTACGATACAAATCGTAATAATTATACAGACTATTTTAATATTACTAATATCGACATAAATGTGATTGAAATGTAATACTTAGCACATAATTAATGAATATTCTGTTATTAAATATCCATTAACAGGTTAACCACAACGCAACAAGTTTAATTCAAACTGTTTAAAATAAGCGTTAATTTTAATTAATTTCACTCTTCCGTTAATTTTGCTCCCGGAAACAATTTAATACGAGCCAGTACCGTGTCGTCTAGACCAAAGTTCTACCTCAGCCGTGCGAACTGAAACACTAGCCTTCAACACATCAATTACCTACACAATAGCTAGCCTTTACCCTCCACGATACGAAACGTCGTATCTGCTTAAAATATCAGCGTCAGTTATGTCATTTCATACATGAAGCAGTTGCATTGAAACTCCACAGTCAGGGTAATTACCAGTATGATGCATCGTTACAGATTTTGCTCCTTGTGTCGATGATTGATGATTCAAGCTTTCCGATTAAAAATACGATTACAGCTGAGTGTTTCAATTTATTTGTTAAGTGTTATAAAATCGTAGCAAATTGCTCGTGTAAAAGTATTTTGTCATGAAAACGTGTTTGATTGTTTGCTAAAGCTTAAGCATTTATTTTGATCAATATTTACGTTTTTGAATTTATTATTGACAGAAAAAAACTTCTCATTTACAGTGTTTCATTTTACTGTAAGTAAATATCAATATTTGTTAACATTGGCTGATGTTGAAATAAATAAAATTATGATGCCTTTCAATATTCACACGCAATTTACATTATCATGTTCCTTTGTATGTTAGTTTTTATTCTAACTAGGTACATGAAAATATAATCGACGAATGTCGCTATCAATTAGTAGTTGAACAATGTAAAGAGACCTTGAAAATTGCTAAATCCATGTTTTATTTAACCAACTCTTACTATCACATTGTATTGTTAAAATAGTAAAATAGTGCTAGATTACGAATATTTTTTGAAAGGTTAATTTACATTGTTCGCAACTTCTATTGTCGGTGACTTTAGGCAATAATTCGAAGTCCGCTGAAGGAATAGTCCTCAACCAAGTATATTAAGTAAGTGGGTGGCAGTAATTATCTAATACGTAAATACTTAGCAAAATGGCCAAACAATAATAATATTATTTTGTTTAAGGCACTGGTCTCACCGCGAGCTACTAAGCTATGAACTATCGGCTATAAACACGAACACAAGATAGGCACTCGCGTGTAAATAAAAGAGACACGGCGATACTCGCCCAGCTATCAGCTATCACCGCCGGGCGAGTAACGCCGTGTCTCCTTTATTTACACGGAAGTGCGTATCTTTTGTTCGTGTTTATAGCCGATAGTTCATAGCTTAGTAGCTCGCGGTGAGACCAGTGCCTAATACTCTGCGGGACAGTACGCCAGCACTGCCAACAGGCGTTCGCGATGTATATTTTAACAATGGGTAATCGAATGTAATATTTAGGTTTTGACATTATTACTGCAACTTCGAATAAAAGTTTGGTGAAATCGACCCTAAGTAGTAAAAACAACAGAATGACAGTAGTAAAACTATGTTAGAACACGGAAAACTATCGCGCACATTCTCAATAAATAAAAAAAAACTAATCAATGGACTGACAGACAACTGACACAAAAGTGGAGCCGTTCTCTCAATATTTACTTTGGCACTAACAAAAACTCGGGGTACATTCGCCTACGGGTGTCCGATTTTAAAAGAACTCTAAAAATCCGACAACAATTGTAGTTCCAATACAACCTTTTGTGAATTCTACGGGTGTACGTTTGACGGATCAATTCATACGAATAGTGGCAGCTTTTTGGCAAAAGGAAATGCACGCGTAGCGGGTGTTTGTCGCGAACGTACGAAAAGTTTGTAAATGGAACATGCGTTAAGCTATTTTACACAGAATGGTTAGCAATTGAAATTGCATTAAAAAGTGTAGTTTTTGAAATATCAAAACATTCGTCAGTATCTGAATACAAGTAACTTTACTACACTGGTGGTACTACACCAGTGAAGTGTTAACCTTATAAGTTATAAATATACCTCGATATGTTTCTAGCAGCAACGAGAGATTGGCAAAATTTAACATCGACATAATTGTTATCGATGAGTACACCCTATCCTCATCAAGATACTAACTTCGTAAAATAAGGTAACCATGAAATACAGGACCTATTTAGGCTTTGTTTTAAATATCTTCATATCAATTATTTCCTATGGCGTTAAGAGTATATTTTATTAGTCTTTGTTCTTTTAATGAGTACTCAATACAACAGATAAGAAAAATAATGTATCATTTTGAATATGATTTGCTTTCTGTTAATTTATCCCTAAGTTACGGCACATTATTTATTTATTAAATTTATTTATCGACCAACAGATTTATCGATACACAGTTATGTCGCTGTTTAATTGTGTCAATCATTTGTTCCTGCTAGAAAAATATCGAGGTGTAGTTATAAATATTACATGTCATATACCAAAGAAAAAGAAGGTTAGTTCCATCCCACCGTAGACGTTGGTGAAACCAGGTCTTTTTCTTTTGGCATATGATATCTAATTTTTATAATTTGTAAAATCTACATAGTAGTCCGACTAATTACAAAATACAAATAATTATTTCATTCACGCAAAAACTTCTATAATAAAATTATTCACATGATAGTTTTTTACATATAAAAAGTATTTTTAAGCAAAATGACCACACAAATACTTTAATAGTTTGACTATAAGTACAAGTACTACTTTGACTCAAAGACATGAACAATCACAAAAGGAAGACATCCAGGTCCGTAGGATCTTTCAAAAGATATATCTCCAAGACGCGCATTAAATCGTCATCAAAACAATAGCGTGTCATTTATCTAAGATTTTATCGGGTCATATCGTGTGTAGGAGGCTTTATATGTGTATGAATACTGCATGAGCCACTGCCCCCTGGGACGCTTCTCCTGGATAAACGCCCGTTTTAAAAAGTCAAACGCGGATTTTTAGAAGAGATAGGTTCTTGCGGCGTAAATAATGCAAAGTTAATGCTACGTTTGTGAATATTAAGCTCACTGGCGAGCGGAAAACGAATGTTGCATGGAAAAATGCTTTCATTTGCGAGCTTTAGAAAAAAAATCAGGAAACACGGTATCTATTCAGTCAAAATTAATCTACAGGGATATTTGGATCAAAACGTGGTTCAAAGTAGGATGGAAATAGGCTGCATTGACTAATGCTGCTAATAAACTACTAGTGCAAAGGGTTCAAATTTCAGTCTTCTTTTATTTCTAGATAACAATTTTAAAGTGTGGTAAATTTACTGAACGTTGAACTATTTCAAATTGTTGGTTTTTTCTTCTTCACTTCAAAATCTTTGACAAAAAATAATTATTTAAATACCGTGAATAAACGACTTTATATTGACATATTTAGCTAGGTTATAACTAAGCACCTATCTTAATTCAATATTAATAAATTAATAATTATTTATAATACACTTCTAAGATAATGTCCTCGGGTATGCAGCAGTGAATATTTCAAAAGCACCGAACAATATAGTTAGCTAAACAAACATACATTTTAAAATTGCCAATGCACCGCGCTTAGGTAAATATTATTATGACGGCAATACATTTTCTATGTAGCTAATGTCAGCGAACGAATTTCATTTGCCTCAGGGCTATTTTGTGTACTTTGTGGCCCTCTCTTCATTACAGTTTGATTTAAGAAAACATTCTGTCCCAGACGTGTTTGTTCTGTGGTAACTGAAATATCATAATGTTAAATTATCTTTTCAAACAATTGTGGAGAGGATTTGAATTATACAATTGTTCTTTGATTAAAATATCAAAAGGTACTGAAATTATAATATTTGGGAATTTTTTGAACGAAAAAGTAGTAGGTGTGTTTTTTTGTTCAGCATTATTGCCCTAAGGTGCATTTACAGTTTCTATGTATGTAACTGAACAGCATACGAAATATTATACATTATTTAATTCTTAGATCGTGCAACAATCAAAAGCTATGATAATTCATAATTTAATTACTTTCTCGACTTGATTTTTTTTAATCAAGGCATCAAGTCATTTATTTATAACCAAATAATCAAAATGACTAAAAACCTTGATTTACCTAAAACGGGCATAAATTAGATGCATTGAGACATTTTTCCCCTGTAATCAGGTTATTATTTAGATGCAATTAAATAATTTCCTGAGACTATTTCCATGTATTGCATAGTTTATGTTCAATGCGCCCGCAAATTTAGTTTAGGTCCCTATTAACTTAAAGTCATACAAGATCTTATTTGATGTTCTTCATAAGTAAATCCCTTTTATCTCGAAAACTTCACCCAATTTATTTTGTTCAATGAACATTAACAATTTCAAATTTAATTTCCAGATGTTACAAAGGAATTTCGTTAAAATATTTTACTTGGGTTAGACACCCAGTAATTTGAGTCTAGTATGTATGAGTTAAATGTATTTGTAGTTGATAACCCTTTTGAAGACAGTATCAAACTGTCTACTTATGAAAATGATTGGGACGAAGATTTATTGCCAATATTTATGTGTTTTCAAAATAAAGGGGAAATAAGATCTAATTTAATAACAAAGATCTTCAAATTTGATGCAGTAACTAGGTATCTGAAAGTGGGTAAATTAATTAAGTAATACAAATCAAAATGACAACTAAACGACCATTTCCTATAGAGAAAATGCGTACGTTTGCTGATATAGAGGTAAAATGTGTCTTACCCAAAATCGACGATATTCTATAATCATCATCATCATCACCATCATCATCATCATCATCATCAGCTTATCTCAGTCCACTGCTGGACGTAGGCTTCTCCTACTAACTGCGTAGAGGCGTATTAGGAGGTAAATGCCCGTAATCACCACGCTGGGCAAGCTTATTGGCGATCGCAGTAATGTGTCCACTATGATGTCGCTGCTGCCCGTCTTCAATCAAATCAAAGAATGGTCAGTGACACTTCAATCCCTCAGTCGACTCTTACGACTCCCGCGGGTAGAGTTGGGGTGGTGACAAATGTATTCTTAATAGAGGTGACAAGCCTTTGGTTCTCTTTAAGGAGAAGAGAAACATTCCTAGAATGTTGCGTGAGGCCATTGAGATAATGAAATATCCAAACTTTAAAAGAATGGAAAGAAGCTTTTTTCTACCACCAGCTTGGGATCCAGTTGTTCATCTGATAAAGGAACAATCTGGACATAAACCGTGAGCATGATATTGTATTTGGCGGTGGGGACCATTACCCCCCTTTTTAGTACTGGCAAAAAATGTTTTCAAAATTATTTTAAATTTCCTTATTAATCAGAATTGTATGTTTCGGTTTAATGCATGATGATCTTAAGATATACTACAAATGTTTTTTTGAAAAGAGTTGTCCCGCTGAGTTTCTTGCCGGCCCCAATTTTGGAATATACCTTCCTAACAATACAATCATACAAAGCAAGGAAATACTTCTCAGGCAGTGGCGTAGGGATAGAACCGGCGTAGATTATTTATTTTTTGTCAATTGTCTTCATTCTGAAAATATTTGTAATGTATAACTAGCTTAATTTGCGCAGACCACGAACCCTGTAAAGTGTTCGAAACGTCGGAATGAAGTTAAAATTAGTTAATTTACGCGAGTTTATCCGTTTTCATAGTTTTATTTCATGAGTAATCCTCGCGGTAACCGAAGAAAATATTAAGTACTGATTCTAAAACATTTTTGAATAAAACGCGGTTAAAGTCTAGAACACCGATAAAATCTTAATTTTGCTTTTCACGCGTTTTCCCATCACAGTAGAAGCATTAGCGAAAGTACACGCTGCGGGCAACAGACACCCTTTTAATCTCTGAAGTGTATTGCAACAGCGTAATTTAGATCCTATCCGAGGGACGCATTGAATCTGAGGCAAGCTAAAGGGTACCAAGTGTTGAAAAAGAGAAAAAAGTAAATCTAAGTCTGGAATAAGTACTTGGGTTGTCTGTATGCGCCTCTGAATTGGCTTTCAAAGTGATTTTCTCTTGCGTCAGAAAAAATATTAAAGTAAAGTGCTTGAAAAATGAAAAGGGCTGAATGGGGTTTGTGGTGACATTGTGCCCTCGTAAGTAGCTAAGCTCGTCTTCGGATTGTCTGATCTTAATTGTGTTCGTAATATAAAACGGAACCTCACTTTACTTTAAGCCATACTTATGGTTAACGTTTCAACGTTTTGTTTGAGAGAGAGATGTTCTTTTACTTGTATTTTTGGATAGTACATTTACCATAACTTTTGCAAAATTTTGCAAAAAAAAAAATGGGCTCGCCGGAAGATCAGCGTTGGCTTTCGGGTCGACATTATGCTGAGGCGAGTCCATTTCGTGGTATAATATTAAGTGCTAAATCTGTCTGTTTTGTCTTGTCCTGTTATGCTTGTTATATTTGCCACGAATAAATTATTTGTATTTGTATTTAAAATTGCCTACTCACTAGTATGATGATCATCATCATCATCGTATCAGCTGAAAGACGTCCACTGCTGAACATGGGCCTCCCCCAAAGATTGTCATAATGACCGGTCCTGCGCCACCGGTATCCAGCGGATTCCTGCGACCTTCACTAGGTCATCAGTCCACCTAGTGGGGGCCCTGCCGACGCTGCCTCTTCCGGTACGTGGCCGCCACTCGAGAACCTTTCCGCACCACGACCTTCCCCCTTTTATCAGAATTTACGGCATAAGGCATAATGCATTTAGGTATAGATAGTTCCACGAGAGTTGAGGTCACGCACACATCAACATGTCATGTAAATACACGGCGAATTTAAAATTAGTGTTCTTTTTCCGTACTGACGGGAAACCCAATTGCAACTGTAATATTGACCAAAAAGTTTGTTCAAGGGATTCGCTTCAATATTTTGAAGCAAATCATTCGACCATTCATTACATTTTTTGCAATTAGTACTTCATTTGGATGTATGTGTAATCATTCACCTCAACTCTGGTGAAATTACCTACATTTAAAATAATGAAATACCCTAAAAACTTGTACAGTGTGTACATTATAGGTACTAATTATTGATAATTATTACTTCACCAGTGAACGGTGTCTTTCAGATGAACTAACATGATAAGCCTACGAAGCAACGTCTACTCTCATAAAGAAAATAACTAGGTAGTAGCAAAGTAGTTTGTAAGTAGGGCAACAAGTTTTCGCGTTAGCTAACGCTACTAAGTCATCGTTTAAGATGTGGATGAGAATTCACTTTTGTACATTATATTATGTATTTAATTATCCTGTAATAGAAGGAAAAATTATATATACCCGTAATTATATATTATATCCCTTGACCAATTATCAATAAACGGTGGTGTACGGTCAAAACCGGATGTAGCTTTTATATTTATGATGACGTTCATAAATGCAATATAACTGCCTAAATTGAAATAAAACTATGAAAACGGATAAACTCGCGTATATTAACTAATTTTAACTTCATTCCGACGTTTCGAACACTTTACAGGGTTCGTGGTCTGCGGATGACTGACAATGGAGGAAATTTGATAGATCTACCTCCATCAAAATAAGAAAGATAAGTACAAAACTACCCACCAAAGAAAAATTACTAAACCACAGACAATAAATTTTAAGGGTGGATGTACATACAAAATTTTGCAAATTAAGCTAGTTATTCATTACAAATATTTTCAGAATGAAGACAAGAGACAAAATAAATAATCTACGCCGGTTCTATCCCTACGCCACCAATGCCTCGCTTAATCATGGGTCACTTTATGCCCTTTTGTACACTCTGCTTTTCACTTCGTTTGCGAGGAAAGTAAAACACATTTTCCACTGTAATTTACACAATGAAGTTGTCGTAAAGCCAAAAATAAAATAGTATACCTAACCAATACCCGCCAACGAATTTTTTTTTTTCAACTTGTGATCAGAGTTTCCTTTGCTCGGTGTTCTGCCAAGTCATACATTTCGGAGCATTTTTAAACGATAATCGATATATATTTTATGTGATTTACTAAATTTAATGACAGAAAATACAGAATTCTAATATTGTACTTAAGAGAAATAAAATAATGTAACAAGTTTTGTCAGCTATATTATTTTGTCGTCTACGCACGACATAAAGGTGCACTTTTTGAGCATGAGAAGTTAAAAATTAGTTTATAGTAGCAGACACGATGGAGTAGGCAGTACTTAATCTGCACCCTTTACATGTATACCTTTTCCTAAACTAATACTCGTATAAAGAACACGAGCCACAGATATATTCTACAAAACAAATACCTTTTCTTGTTCTTACCAGTGCCGATAGTTAATAACAAATACCGACAGACTCGTCAATTCGCAGACAAACGACGTAGTGACTGTCACGGGTCAAATTCAATTTGCGATTGGGTGCTGAAGAGGGTCCGGCGTGGCGCACACGTTAGAGCCCGTTCACATCGAGACATGCGATTTTTTTTGTGAAAACTGTCCTAGAATCTATTCTAATAGCAACAATAATAAATAGGTACATATATATTGGGACATCGTACACAGATCGAGTTAGTCCCCTGATAATCTCAGTTAAGGCTTGTGAAGTTGTGATGTGGGCACAAAGCAACGATATATAATAAGTATATACTTATACATACAGGGTGTAATCGTTAAGTGTGGCCAGACCATAATTCCGTAAATATGACAGATATCAGAAAACTTCCAACTAATATCGAAAGTACGTTACCCAACGAAATATCTACAATTTAAATGCATAGACAGCCACAATCATGGAAGAACTATTTGTAATATATAAATACACAAATAATGCCCACCACGGGGCTCGAACCCGGAATCCCCAGCTTTGAAGGCAGGGTCACTACCAACTAAGCTACGAATACAGATATTAATGCATGCGTTCACACAAACATGCGGTCGTAAATTTCCGCGATAAAACGAATCATGCAAAATGTGTCATCGAATTGCAATAACAGTAACAAATCGGTCAGGTCGTTAGACACGAGTAAAATGCCGAGTTTAATTTCTTAGCAATAGTATTTCAATACTTTCTTTCACACCAGATTGGAGTAAGGAACTTAAAGAATAAAGCTAAAAAATTTGAATTGAAGGAACCTAAAAACCTGGTGATGGGTGATCATGTGAAAACAATATCCTGGTTTGCAAGATCCTATAATAGTTAATAGGTAAATCCTACAAAACTCAGTGTAAACGGGCTCTTACCAAGGTCTTGAATTATGTAGGTATATCGCCATTTAAAAAATTACTTTCTTGTAATTATAGTACATTACGTAAAAGTGCGAAAGTGAGAAAAAAATACAAACACGACCGAAAGGAGTGCTTTAAATCGACACGAGTTATGAATTTCCTTTTTGCACGTGTATTGTACGACGTTATTGAATACAGATAACCCTCGGAAGTTTCGACCTGAAAAGGAAATAAACCACTTCTAGGATTAGTGGGTAAAAACACCATGTGTAGGTACCGAAAAAAAATACTATGACGTCAACTACGGTATACGGTCTAAGGTAAGCAGATATCGTCGCCGGTGGACGCTTGCAACCACAGAGGATTCATTTACCCCGACGTTAAAAAGCATGAATTGAGTGTTTTTGATGCTGTTACATTACCTACATTACCTATCTATAAAATAACTAGGTTAACTACTTACAATCTACCGTGTTCAGGTGACACGGTAGATTTTAATTATTATTAAAGCTATGATACAGTTTCTTTAGATTGTTGCACGTTATACTTTGACTATAATAATGGCAACAAGGATCAAATTATTCATTTTCCGATTGCGTTACGCTAAAATAAAACTCAGCGCCATGAATTTGAAGAAACATTTGGATGTTTCAAGCACGCTTCGACTAATTAACTACATAAATATCGCCAGCTCAGACGTGCATGAGAACTCCATTACAATTCCTAGTATTTATTGACTTAGTAACCTATTCCTGGATGCTTAGCCAAGTTGCCAATCGCTAGCGCTTGGTATCGTAGTTTTTAAAGCTGAACACCTAGCGTGTGAGACCAAAGGCCTCATAAGGTAATTAGTAGACAATTAAGTATCTTACAAATTATAATTTGTTGTTATTGTGCGTGTCATGTAAATAAGCGTATTTTATTTATATAAACAGCTCTTTTACTAATTGAAAGGTAAAAAAAGTTCAGTTTCAGCGAAGACCAAAGTCCGTGTGCTACCGAGGTGCTTTTTCGTACGATAGGCCACCAGCCTAGATGAAGTATACTAGAGTTCCTTCCAGTGAAGTTGCGCACGATCATGTGCCCAAACATACGGGACTAGAACTCAGAAAGTATCAGTGAAGCTAAAGGACTGGTTTTTACTTTGTTGTCTATGAGTTTTCAAAGCCACATATAATATTGACAATATCTTCGAAAATATAAAAGACAACAATCAACCATGTTTTTCTGCATTTTAGTTAACAATACAGAAATTGCTACATTTTACAATACCGCTACAAAGCGAAGCGAAAACTTATCTCGCTCCTTTCAATCGTAAACCCGCGCTTTTGATTGTGTACTTATATTTTGAACCGTACTTCGAAACTGGGGGATAAAGTATTGATTGGCCGATTCACGGTTTCTCTATTAAACTTCGACAATAAAAGGAGATAACCTGCAAAGTCTTCTGATGGTTTTGGATCCAAGATGTTTGATGCTGCACCTGATACTTTTGGCTTTTGTTTTATTTTCATTTCTTTTTATACCGGCGTTTCACAAAGTTTATGCGAGTTACAAGGGATACCGCGCGGGTATACTTAGCATAAATTATATTGAAGAATGAACGAACTTAAAAATAAAAAAGTCTTTACGTACGCACCTAACTAACTATTGAGTCTATTAGTAGGTACCTAGTCTACACTATGTAATACGCTAGGAAGTTTAGTAAGTAAAAGTTAGTTATTTCATTATTTTCTTGGCTTTCTAAGAAGGCTTAATGTTACCGAAAAGGGCAATGCTCAGAGTTTCTCGAACCGGAATTATTAAATCCGTAAAATAACTAATGTCACCAATAAATGCTCAAATAATCGCCAAACTGCAATGAGCTGGAATATGAATGGAAATAATATTGACTGAATAGAACTGATAGAGGCAAGGGAGTTTGTAAGTGGCGACCACGCGCCGGTCGACCCGGCGAGTTAAGGTAAGGCCTTGGACCGATAAATTGTTTCGATCTATAATTACGGCATGCTTTTGTATTTGTCCAGCAGTGACCGTCTATCTGCTAATAATAATGATGATAAATTATTGGAAGTAAACTAATAACAGTAATAACTCATCAAATTACCTCCTATATTGACAATTGTAATTTTTAAAACCGTCTAACTTTGGTATAATTGTATTATCATTATGTGTGTCATGTATCTATTAATTCGCTATTAAAGTAAAACCGCAAATATGTATATTTATTTACACTTTCACGATTATCACTCATATTTTAATGACAAGTCGGTCTAAATAAATCGCATCGGGATAAAATTAAACGTAAGTTTACGCGATTAAGATCTATTTGTCGTTAAAATATAAAACCGTAAAACGTTCAAAAAAGTAGTAGCAGCACAATTTTGATACATTATAATCCACAATATTTAAGCAAATTGGTTTAAAAATAGCGTCATTTGGAGTCCCGCGAATGATGACGCAAAATGACGGTTTATCTGGTGCTGTAACAAGCCTCGAACGCGAAGTTTCGTGGAGAAACGCACGCTCCGCAGTAATTTATATGGCATTCTGCCATGGAGTAAAGATAAAACGAAGCTGGCCTGATACGCGATAACCGAAATTCGCAAATTTCGGAGATTTTTCTATATCAATCTAATGACGACCTTGTTGGAGTGACAGAGACATATCCCCGAAGTTTACGAATTTCGGTGTTCGCGGTAGCAGGGTGCTACTTATGTCTTATGTCAGCACTAAGCTAAGCTAATGCTGCTGAATGAATTTGCTGTAGGTAGGTACCTACTGTACTGAGTATATTGAATCAATATTTTGATCTGATTATTAATCAAGACGTCATCATCATCATCATATCAGCCTAAAAAAACGTCCACTGCTGAACATAGGCCTCCCCCAAAGATTGCCACAATGACCGGTCCTGTTCCACCCGCATCCAGCGGACTCCTACGATCTTCAACAGGTCATCACTCCACCTTGTGGGGGGCCTACCCACGCTGCGCCTTCCGGTACGTGGCCGCCACCTCGCCTTCCCTCCCCAATGGCCATCGGTTCTACGCGCAATGTGCCCCGCCCACTGCCACCTCAGTTTAGCGATTTCGAGAGCTATTTCGGTTACTTAGATTCTGCTGATTCTGAATGGACTTATTTTGAATACGATCTCGCAGAGAAACTCCTAGTATATAGCCCTCTACTTACCCTTTGGGTGACTTTGAGCCTTCTTATGAGGCCCATTGTAAGCGACCACGTTTCAATACCGTATGAATTAAATTGAATTGAATTGAATATGTCATCACTGGCGCAGACGCACTGATCAAACACTTTCGTCTTCAAACACTGTGAAATACGAGTATTGGACGAAAATATGTGCAAACCTTATTTAATAAGAGTGTATTGATTTGTACGGTCATTTTATATGGCTCAAATTATATACATAGACTTTCATTATTTCAAGTTTTTAAATAACTTGCTTGGCTTGCTTGCAATCCCCACTATTGCATAATTATGTCATTCCCGTGTACTATGGTTATTTACTACTAATTCTTTTAACTAAGATAAAATAATGCTAAACATAAACTGTACCTGTACCTGAATTTTATTCTTAAAGATTAGTTTCTAAGAATCCTCTTATAAAAATATTACGACGTTCTTGTTATGCAGAATTAAAGTGCTCTGGAACATATTTTTGAGCATTTTTATTTACACCTTATTTTGCCTTTGACTTGCGCTATGTATTCCTGACTTTACTTAAGATAACATGTTGCAACATATTAACATTGTTACATTGATCATCACCTCCAACCTCTTCCCTTCTCATGCCGCCCCCCTCTTTGTGATGAAAGCGACGAATGGAAACGGGAGCTGGCAACTTGCGATAAAGATATTATAGCAGTGTGTGCTTAGACATGTTTTATTGCGGCCGTTATGACGAGTTCAAACCGCCCTCGTAAAAATGTTTAGGTATTGTTTTGATTAACAATGATGGGTGGTAGTGATATGGGGATTGTGTGGGGCGATATGGGAATGTATTAAACCTGAACATTGTAGTGAAAATTACTTAAATAGGTACATAAAATGGTATTTAAGTTTTGGTGTTAAATTTTTGTTACGCCGTTTTTGTGCCCTTTGCCTAAATGTTAGACCATAAACTCAAGGTTTAGCGGTTAGATGTGTCAAAATTGTATGGATTTAAGTAGCTAAACCCAGATAAGTCGACTAACCCTAGATTGTCTAAATATTGTTACAGAAAAACACAGGATAATAACGTAAATAACTTTCCATTAAGTTACATTCTTGATTTAACCTAACGTAGCGCATTACCTCAGATCGTATTTGGGAATAGCCTCATTCAATAAGCAAATATAATCTTTGAAAGCAAATATCTATTCACTGAAGACATTTTGTTTATGTAATGCTCAAAAGCTTTTACGTAAAATCTGCATACAAAAGTGCAGAGTGCTTGCCGAAACCAAATAAACATACCCAAAGGTCAAACAAATAACCCTTTCTCAGCTTAAAAGCGTAGACGGTTTAAACCCGAAAAAAATCTTAATGATTGCGAAGAGAAAAAAGTAGATCTTAGAAGGAATGAGCTTCGCGTCTTTCCAAGTTATAAAAGGTAAAGAAAGAGCTTGCAGTTAGTGAATGGGTATTCAGTGTCGGAGAATTCAGACCACTGCAAGTGCCTAGCCTTAGTAAGACAGCTAGCTCACTTGGCATACTGTCACGTACAAGGTGCTGGTGAACATTCAGAAAGATTTGATGGGTGTATGATCCTAACCATATTAGTGGACATAGGAATCCACGGAGCAAATATTGAAGGGTACATAGTTGCCATATCGATGATTTATATTCCTACTTGTGTCCACTCCTGATTTTGTTTGAAAATTATAATATTTAGTGTACATAAAGTATGTAATAACATAAGGTAAAGTGGGGTAAGATGGAACGGGTTTTTTTAATGGGGTAAGACAAAAAGCTACCTGTATACGCTGTGCCCGCCACTTTTTGTCTTACCCCATTAAAAAAACCTTTCCATCTTACCCCACCTTACTTTACCTGTTTTATTTGTGAGATACAATGGAATTTGCTTTGAATTGAAAAAAATAGGAAAACAGCGAAATTGAAAAAAAAGAGAAAAAATTGGTTAGGTACCTAAACGAGTTTTTGCTTATCAAGTACTACTAATACACTTTTTGCTTTTTTCACATCAATAATGAGTGTTTCAAATTAGTATATGAATTATAATATTTTTTACCCCAGGTAGGTACTCTTGCAGATATAAATTGGTACTAGTACGTATATCCATCCACATACAGTGTTATTCAAATGATAATGTACAACTGTGAATCTTTCTTAAATTCTGGTTGGATGGTAGATCCCTGAATCTGATAGGTTAAGCAACTGAATCACAAGACTTGGTAGGTATTTACGAACCTACCCACCCACTCGTGTGCTCCTCTGTGTATTATTTTTTATGCATTACTGGAAAAAGACAATTAGTTATATTAGGTATACTATTTAAAATAATGTTACAGGTATAATTGGTTATCTAATAAAAATCTCAGGCATTTATACTTACACTTCAGTCCAATATTAAAGCAACTTGACTGACGCATCTGTTTTCAACAGGCTATTTCCAGACCACTGCAACCGTACTTTCAGCACTTTACGAATGCAAGTCCCTTTGAAGGAGTCCGAGGTTTTTTCGACAATCAGTGTTAAGGTGGGAATTACTTTGCCAAAGCAAGAGAAGCTGTGTCATTGAGCGTTGAAATTAAATTCTTAAAGCGTTACTCGTTTTTTTGTGTAAAAATTACAAAGAGATCCTTTTCAGAAAAGAGGTTCTTAAATGAAGTGTGTGAAAAGTCAAAGGAATATATTAAAATATACTTTCTCCTAAGCGTTGAACACAACTTTTTGACTTAGAACTGGAAAGGTGTTAATAATGACAATAAACAAAAGCATGTCGGGCTATACTCAGCCTAGGGTTCCGTAGTTATTCAAACACGGCGGGGCCGACTATGTTTCGAATAGTTATATTTTAAAGCATTCTATGATTATTTCATATTTTTTGGACCCACGGATCAAAAGTTAGGGGGTGAATATTTTTTTTTTAAATTCTGGAGCGGGCTATCTCCGAAGATATTGACTTAAAAGAAAGACTTTCGTTTGGTACCCTCATTTTATTAAAAAAAAAAACTATTCAAGCTGCATTCCCCACACCATAGGATTACAGTAAAAAAAACATCCCCACTTTACGTGTAAGGCAGGTAACAGAAAAAATATTTTTTTATTTTTTATTCTACTACTCTGTCGGTGTAATAAATTCTAGTGCTAAAGGCCACTGAACTATGCTGAGGGTAGAGAGATGGACAGACGGACATGGCAAAACTATGAGGGTTCCTAGTTTATTACGGAACCCAAAAAGAGGGCACAAAGTAAACATGAGTAAGTATTACGTCTAAAATTATAAAATGGGTCTTAGAACGTGTAATGTCAATGATAATTATGAATGATATTTTCCTATAAATTAATATTCGAAAAACATACATATATCATTATCGTATGCAGAACATACAAACAATATTATGGTTTCTATAGCTATTATGGAAAAATTATCATTTATGGTACCTATATTTTAATAAACTTGTATGTGATATATCGTAAGTAATTTGTGATAATTTTATATTTCTTTGGAAACCAAAATATGGACGGTACAGGATAAAATAATTTCACTAGTTCATCCCTAGTTCATTTATTCAGACGTTTCCACTTGATATATTATATTCGGAATATTTAAATCAATACCTATTGCTTATTATAAAAGTCTTATCAATATTTCCTGATATCCAATACCCTTCACCTTTTAAGCGTTTCAGGAATCTCAAGATCAAAGCCTCTGAAGTGGTTGCTTGAAATTTACATTACACTTGTTTAAACGGTGAATTTCTAAGAAATACCTAGCTGCTTTCATCTATGAAGAAATTTTTGACTTAATTTCTTTGAGGCAAACCGAAAGGAAACGCTAAGATACTTTAAAGGGTTCGCATTGGTGTACATATTATAAAAAAGGCACTATAGGTTTCTGAAGATGATAATCTTTTCATTTTCAAGGAGATTCTTAATCTTGAATCTAACTTTTAATAATGCATGAATTTGGAGAGAGGTAACGTATTCAACAGACATAATTTCGAGAGCATTTCACAAAAATCTCATCGTACAAAATTATGACACATTTTATAATTAATGGGTAGTATTTTTGTACTTACCTAAGGTTTTTTATATCGCATATTTTTGTAGGTCCAAAAAATTTTATAACGAAGTAATAATGCAATAATTATCTTAATTGTCTAATTTAAATATTATGAAATTAATTACATGGCTTGAGAATTTGAATTGAAAAACCTAAATGCAGTATTTTATGAATCAACGTCATTTCAAAATAAGGCTTCTTATAACCATGTTTTTGGATACCAAATAATAATAAAATAAGTAATAAATATTACATGTCATATACCAAGAAAAAATATGTTCAATAATATAAGTACTTCACAAAAATATTTTTTTCTAATAGGTACCAGAAGTTCATATTAAAACTAAAATCAAACATTATTTTTTAACCATTTATCTTAATTGTGTACCTACATACATTTCGAGGGCAGACTGCTCTAGTAATTACATGGCGATCCTGTAAAGGTAGGTCGTTAATTGAAACATTGATCATTTAATTTCAAACGATTCCTGTGAGGGTGTTAACACACAGTCCATAGTCCGTACATCTCACCAAGACGCGCACGTTTCAGTTTCACAAATCTAATTTTTCCCTCCGGAGAATTCCTTTTTGAAAGCTATCGGCCCGGCACGGTATTGGCAATTCTACTGAATGTTCCTATCCGGAACAAACTTTTTGTTCTCATATTTGAAACCGTGTGTATTGTATGTGACATCCGGATTTCAAATCTCCAAAGTCGCTTGGGATATCTTGCGGATTTCTGTTTCTATTTGTTGTTATTGAAATTTCGCAATGAAAATTTTGTAGAACATTTTAGTTTTGCTTGTTTTTTAGTCCGTGAATGCCACCGAAAGCGTCTGTGCTGTGGTTAACAAGTAGCAATTTCAAATTTGGAAATCGGAAAATGTAAAATAACATCGCTCCTAGTCATATTGGTGAAATTAAAAATTAATTCTAAATAATGACAAAGTAAGATCAAGTTTAAAATATCAGAATGAATTTCCTAGTTATATAAATAATATGAATTATTATTATAACTTACTCAGTCTTATTAATAAAAATCGCTTATTCAAAAGCTAATCTACCGTTACACCTGGACTAGCTACTCCGGGAGTAAGTAAGGATTAACTTTGTAATAAGAACGTTATTAATAAACATCGAGTAGCCTTGGCGTAGCAATACGTTGATTTAAACTTTCACGATTATCACTCATATTTTAAAGACAAACGGGTCTTAATCGCGTAAACTTACGTTTAATTATATCCTGACGTTTCGGGCATGACGTTACACCCGTGGTCGCAGGCAGACTGGCGAGAGAATGTATCAACACCTTCGAGCTGCGCGGGTTTTTCGAACTACCCGCACTTGATCTTGATTATTCACTTCTAGGCTAGGGTTGTCACTAGGCCTACACACAACACTCACAACATCCAATGGCTTTAAAATGGATGTTTCACCACGCTTACATTTGTAAATCACGGGATTCCACGCGGATGAGATTCCTTGCCCCTCATTTTGATTAAAATTCCGATGTTTCTTAATTTCAATAGCTTCACGTACTTTTCGGCTATGATGTATACGCTCGGTTGAGAGGACTTTCGGGTTATGGAGCTCAATCCAGTGGTTAGGTCCGGACTCCAACAAATGCTCGGCCACAGCAGACTTATTCGTTTGACGCTTTTTAACAGCCGTGATATGTTCCTTGACCCTTTCCGCTATGGTGCGTTTGGTTTCCCCAATATAGGAACTACCACAGCTACAATCGATTTTATAAACGCCCGGTGTGTGGTAAGGTAAAACATCCTTAGGCGACCTTAGATGCCCTGCCACCTTTGATAACGGCATGTAAACGGTTGGTATGGAATACTTATTCAAAAGCGTACCTATTTTGTCCGTTACACCCCTGACATAAGGCAAAAATGCCGGTCGCCTTGCAACATCTGGATGTTTCTTCCTCGGTGTTCGTCTGGGTTGCCGTCTGTTCATTATGTAGCCATTTCTCTTCAGAACCTCCTGAACGTGCGACATCTCAATTTCTAGAAATTCAGGGTCACAAAGGTCATGTGCTCTGTTCTTCAGAGAATTAACCACAGACTGAAGCTGCCGGGGGTGGTGGTGAGACAGAGCGTTCAAATACCTGTCTGTGTGTGTGGGCTTCCTATAGACAGTGTGCGCCAAAGAACCATCATCTCGACCTATCACCTTTACGTCCAGAAAAGGCAAACTGCGCTCCGATTCCAATTCATATGTGAATCTGACTTTAGTATGAATGGAATTGAGATACTGGAGTAATTGCTCAACTTCATGCTTGCCACCTCTCATAACGCAGAAGACATCATCGACATATCGCTTCCATAATTTCACTGCCCATGGTTGCAGATCTATGCTGGCCTCGAAATGCTCCATCCAGATATTTGCTAAAACCGGTGCCACAGGGCTACCCATAGCAACTCCGTCGATCTGGAGATAATGTGTAGGCCTAGTGACAACCCTAGCCTAGAAGTGAATAATCAAGATCAAGTGCGGGTAGTTCGAAAAACCCGCGCAGCTCGAAGGTGTTGATACATTCTCTCGCCAGTCTGCCTGCGACCACGGGTGTAACGTCATGCCCGAAACGTCAGGATATAATTAAACGTAAGTTTACGCGATTAAGACCCGTTTGTCTTTAAAATATGAGTGATAATCGTGAAAGTTTAAATCAATATATTGTAAACCGGTACGGGCCGGAATTAGCAATTAAACTTAAACGTCTAGGATGGTTGCGGAAAAAACGAGTGCGCGTATTGACATCGTTGTCATTTTTAATTAAGTGTCGCGATTCGAACGTACTACCTACGTGTGTAAGACTAAAGCCGCGTAAGGATATACCGTTTTCTGCGAACATCCTAAGTGCTGCAAGTATCCGCCTATTGAAACAGCAAATAAGAAATCATTTCGCGGACTTGGACAGAGTGCAGTGTGAGTTATACGGGTTGCATAGTGCGTGTAGTGCAGTGTTATCATGTAGTGATTTTGATGTGTGGGATCGGATTACCTTCGAACAAGCGGAGCGTATTTTGTATTATAGAAGTGAGGTACATAATAGAAAATACGAAAAGTTGCTGTATCGATATGGAAATAACGAGACTGCGGGTGGAAATCGTCGTGATAAAGTCACCTCCACGGTGATTAATTTATCGACCACTGTCATTGAAAAAGCGACCGTCAGTATACTTGAAAAAGGGTTGAATTTCGCTTTGACACCCAAGCGGATTCCATATGAGACAGCGATCTGTAGTGTTGAGGAGGCAATAATGCGTAACAGGGTTCCGTCTAGCGATGCCGAGGTTCTTAGACAGGATGTTGCGGTTATTTTGCGGAAGGCTACACTACCGAAGAGCAATGTTACTGCAGATGAGCGATCAGCTCTGAGGAACTTGAAAGCGAATGAGAATATACTGGTTCTGAAGGCTGACAAAGGGAACGCCACTGTGGTCATGGACTCAATCGACTATGACGCTAAGATTCGGGTTTTATTGAGTGACACTAGCGTCTATAAGTCTGTCTCATATGATCCCACTGCCAGAGTTACGCGTCGGATTAGGGCTGTCATCAGGGACCATGAGGTGTTATTTCAGGAAGACGTCTTTAACCGTTTGTACAAGCCTAAAACAGTGCAACCGCCGAAATTGTACGGGTTACCGAAAGTACACAAACCGAACGTGCCTTTGCGACCTATTGTAAGTCAAATCGCCTCGCCTACTTATGATCTGGCAAAGCATGTTGCGTCGGTGCTGCAGCCGCTTGTGGGAAACACGTCGTCTTTCGTGAAGGATTCCCGTCACTTCATAGACATTCTTAAGGACATAACGTTGGAACCAGGAGACTTAATGGTGAGTTTCGATGTTGAGTCACTTTTCACCAATGTCCCGGTTAAAGAGTGTCTAGAAGTAGTTCGAAAGAGGCTAGCTGACAATGGGATAGTGAGTTCTGTCATGGTTTTGCTCCGGAATTGTTTAGAAGGAAGCTACTTTTTATATCGAGGGGGGCATTATCTCCAGATCGACGGAGTTGCTATGGGTAGCCCTGTGGCACCGGTTTTAGCAAATATCTGGATGGAGCATTTCGAGGCCAGCATAGATCTGCAACCATGGGCAGTGAAATTATGGAAGCGATATGTCGATGATGTCTTCTGCGTTATGAGAGGTGGCAAGCATGAAGTTGAGCAATTACTCCAGTATCTCAATTCCATTCATACTAAAGTCAGATTCACATATGAATTGGAATCGGAGCGCAGTTTGCCTTTTCTGGACGTAAAGGTGATAGGTCGAGATGATGGTTCTTTGGCGCACACTGTCTATAGGAAGCCCACACACACAGACAGGTATTTGAACGCTCTGTCTCACCACCACCCCCGGCAGCTTCAGTCTGTGGTTAATTCTCTGAAGAACAGAGCACATGACCTTTGTGACCCTGAATTTCTAGAAATTGAGATGTCGCACGTTCAGGAGGTTCTGAAGAGAAATGGCTACATAATGAACAGACGGCAACCCAGACGAACACCGAGGAAGAAACATCCAGATGTTGCAAGGCGACCGGCATTTTTGCCTTATGTCAGGGGTGTAACGGACAAAATAGGTACGCTTTTGAATAAGTATTCCATACCAACCGTTTACATGCCGTTATCAAAGGTGGCAGGGCATCTAAGGTCGCCTAAGGATGTTTTACCTTACCACACACCGGGCGTTTATAAAATCGATTGTAGCTGTGGTAGTTCCTATATTGGGGAAACCAAACGCACCATAGCGGAAAGGGTCAAGGAACATATCACGGCTGTTAAAAAGCGTCAAACGAATAAGTCTGCTGTGGCCGAGCATTTGTTGGAGTCCGGACCTAACCACTGGATTGAGCTCCATAACCCGAAAGTCCTCTCAACCGAGCGTATACATCATAGCCGAAAAGTACGTGAAGCTATTGAAATTAAGAAACATCGGAATTTTAATCAAAATGAGGGGCAAGGAATCTCATCCGCGTGGAATCCCGTGATTTACAAATGTAAGCGTGGTGAAACATCCATTTTACAGCCATTGGATGTTGTGAGTGTTGTGTGTAGGCCTAGTGACAACCCTAGCCTAGAAGTGAATAATCAAGATCAAGTGCGGGTAGTTCGAAAAACCCGCGCAGCTCGAAGGTGTTGATACATTCTCTCGCCAGTCTGCCTGCGACCACGGGTGTAACGTCATGCCCGAAACGTCAGGATATAATTAAACGTAAGTTTACGCGATTAAGACCCGTTTGTCTTTAAAATATGTAGCAATACGTTTCTTACACCAGGATTAACACGAATGTTATGGCAACCCCACATAATTAAAAAGTAAAAAGAGTGAACTACGGAATGAAATGAACGACAGATGACATTTTTATATTGACATTACAAACTTCATCGGCAATTTTGATTATTGGTGTTGGATATTTGGTGGAAAAATTTAATTATTATATTAACAATGAGCCAGAAACGCATTAGGTCATTCAACTGGGATGAAGAAGAAGGGGTAAATTACTTACGTTGATGGTTACTGTATGATTTTTTCCCGTGGCTGTTTTTTACTTGTCTCTTTTATAATTTCAGCAATTATTTCGCTCCGTTCTCAAAGATTACGCACATTATTGAAAATAGAAGCGTGGACACAAACACGAATAAACTAAAAACGAACGCATGGGAGCAAGTCCATATTAAGTAAGTCAAGTAATTTTGATTTGTCTGCAGTTTCGTTCTCGGATGCAGTAGCCGGAGAACCATGCCCCATTTGATTGTTATAGAAACATTAATAAGAACACCCTCACATAGTATTTATTCGTGTCTACTTTTACTACTGTGTAAAGCCCTGTCCGGTGTTAATATTATGTACAATACATTCATATACAATGTAATAAGAACAATTTAAAATTTCAGTTCACACTATTGTCACTGCGACAAGTTAAAACTGGCCTAGAATTTAAGAATGTCAGGAGAATGGAATTGGCTGATGAAGAGCATAAAATTAAAATGGAAATGGCTGTTGAAGAGCACAACATTAAAATGGAAAATCACAGGGAGAAGTTACGATGTGCTATATTGCAGAGGGAACTTTTGGAAATGAAAAAGGCCCGTGAATTTCTCAATCCTTAGTTGAGTAGGTATAAATAACATACTATGATGTTATATAGATTAATTTGCGTATTAATTTATGTTAAAATTATAAGACGCTAAGCAGAGAGTACCATTTTGTTCCATTCAAGGGCCTATAAGTATTAGATTTAAGTTAACCTTTTATAATTGTATATACCTATTATAATATATATTATTAATTATAAATAAATCATATGTTGAAAAATAAAAAATACTTTTATTTACAAAATAGGGCAATAAGTATATTAATAATGTACAGTCAAGGTCACCAATATGTTTTCACCACAAAGTTCCAAAAATATATATATTTACCTATCGACATTATTACTAAGGCGAAAAGTCCATGTATATGTCACCGTACTATTGTAAATATCGTTAGATTATAATTTACCTAGCGAAATTGTAAAGTATCGAAAGATTGTCAATTGCGTCATACTGTTCCCAATTTAACGCATTATTTTTCGTTAGATTATAATCTGTCGAGTAGAAACCGTCACATTGTGAAATGGCTATCTGATTGGTCAGTTGTGTGGCCTCTCTGCTTACTTGCCATAGAGTTAGATATCAAACACAAGTGGCAGTCAAATTATATACATGTTTTTTTTAATATTGTGAGATCAAATAAGTATGCGCGTCACCATAATATTGCCGACAAATTACAATCTCACTCGCGAGATTATAAACTATCGAAAGATTGTAATCCGTAACATAGGTATCTACTTAAAATTGAAAGGATAGATTTTTGGTAAGTTATAATCTGTCGACGCGAAACCGTCAAATTGTGAGTTATAATTATAACATGCATCGAAATGCACCTCGGTTTAACGACTTAAACACCGAATGCCACTGTATTTATTCACAAATAAAAAACATTTTTCTTAGTAGAAAGTCGCAAGTTCTTTCGAACCGGAATTGTATTTCTAGTCATGTGACTAAAAGTAATAATATTATGCTGGACGATATGTTTTTGTGATTAAGTTTACAATACTAATAAGTCAAATAATGACGTTACCTACAATAGTCGAGACCCAACAATACTACAATACATAATACCACTACAGCGGAATGAAGTATCGACACAAACCATCGTTTTTAAGCAACTACGACAATTGTAACATTATAATATCTCAAATAAATAAATAAATAAAAATATGCAATTCGAAGCTCTCGGTAACTTATCAATTAAAATGACGACGCCGGGTACACGGAGTTTCAATCGTTTACCCAATGAGAACGCGAGCTTTCGATATAACTCAAAATTTTACGGTCTCGTGGCGACAGATTATAATTCACCGAAACTCAATCCGTTAAATTGTAAGTACCTACGTTACGGATCACAATCTTTCGATAGTTTTTAATTTCTATGACCAAAACACTATTTGTTTACGTTCAACAAACCGACGTTACGGATTACAATCTTTCCATAGTTAACAATCTCGCGAGTGAAATTGTAATCTAATGGTATAATTTACGGTGACACACAGGTACATAATTAATCTCAACACTAGAAAAGCGTGTATTTTATTTCACTGACACCTGTGTTTGATTTCTAACTCTATGGCAAGTACACAGAGCCGCCATATTTAAGACCGACCAATCAGATAGCTATTTGACAATGTGACGGTTTCTGCTCGACAGATTATAATCTAACGAAAAATAAGACGTTAATTTGGAAACAGTGTGACGCAACTGACAATATTTCGATACTTTACAATTTCGCTAGGTAAATTATAATTTAACGCTTTTTACAATATAACGGTGACATATACATGCTTTTGACACTTTAGACTATTCCATATTTGGCCTTGACTGCACATAACAAATTAAATACTACACTTCTTTAAAAATCGATTGTTGTTGTTGATGATTGCTGGTGTTACTGGGATGGTGGTGTCATCATTCGCTTCATCTTCTTCCAGATCGTGTCTGTGCATTACAATATTGTGCAGTACTGCCAATGCAACAATATATAATTTTGTATTTTCCAATTTTGTGGTAAATCCTCTCAGCAAACACTGAAACCTTTGTTTCCATACTCCAAACTTTCAGATGTGGTGCTATAAAGCCACCTCTTGAATCATCAGCTAGGTCATTTTTTACCATGTCGATGATAAAAGATGCGGTAGATCGAAAAAATCTGTATTTTGATTTAAACTCATTTTCACGTAGTTCTTCCAGCGGAGTTTTTCATATTTTATAAAATTTTACATGCCTCAATAATGTCATTACGTCTCCCGCCTCATTTAACTCATCTAAGTCCCTTAAATCGTCAATAAAATAATCGCGGTCCATTTTCTTTGCACAACGAATAAGTCATATGCGATGGCCGAAAAAAAAAATAGATATCGAAAAGTAAATGTTTAAATACGACAGCTTCTCTATGCTTAACTACTCTGTCGTTAAACTAGGTGGTACCTAGGTTTAACTTTTACTACGAGTGTAAAGCCAGATTAGTATACTCCCTGCTTACTCTGCATTTATTAATATTGAAATTCACTAATCTTCAGTTACACCTCGGATTAAAGTTATGCCTACTTTATTCCATGTTTATTAATAAGACTGAGTCAAGCTTTACTTTTCGATATCTGTTTTTTTTCGGCCATCGCATATGATATGACTTATTCGTTGTGCAAAGAAAATGGACCGCGATTATTTTATTGACGATTTAAGGGACTTAGATGAGTTAAATGAGGCGGGGGACGTAATGACATTATTGAGGCTTGTAAAATTGTATCATCATCATCATCATATCACCCGAAAGACGTCTACTGCTGAACATAGGCCTCTCCCAAAGATTGCCACAATGACCGGTCCTGCCCCACCCGCATCCAGCGGACTCCTGCGACCTTCACCAGGTATAAAATTTTATAAAATATGAAAAACTCCGCTGGAAGAACTACGTGAAAATGAGTTTAAATCAAAATACAGATTTTTTCGATCTACCGCATCTTTTATCATCGACATGGTAAAAAATGACCTAGCTGATGATTCAAGAGGTGGCTTTATAGCACCACATCTGAAAGTTTGGAGTATGGAAACAAAGGTTTCAGTGTTTGCTGAGAGGATTTACCACAAAATTGGAAAATACAAAATTATATATTGTTGCATTGGCAGTACTGCACAATATTGTAATGCACAGACACGACCTGGAAGAAGATGAAGCGAATGATGACACCACCGTCCCAGTAACACCAGCAATCATCAACAACAACAATCGATTTTTAAAGAAGTGTAGTATTTAATTTGTTATGTGCAGTCAAGGCCAAATATGGAATAGTCTAAAGTGTCTACATGTGTATACATGGACTTTTCGCCTTAGTAATAATGTCGATAGGTAAATATAATATATATATTCTTGGAACTTTGTGGTGAAAACATATTGGTGACCTTGACTGTACATTATTAATATACTTATTGCCCTATTTTGTAAATAAAAGTATTTTTTATTTTTCAACATATGATTTATTTATAATTAATAATATATATTATAATAGGTATATACAATTATAAAAGGTTAACTTAAATCTAATACTTATAGGCCCTTGAATGGAACAAAATGGTACTCTCTGCTTAGCGTCTTATAATTTTAACATAAATTAATACGCAAATTAATCTATATAACATCATAGTATGTTATTTATACCTACTCAACTAAGGATTGAGAAATTCACGGGCCTTTTTCATTTCCAAAAGTTCCCTCTGCAATATAGCACATCGTAACTTCTTCCTGTGATTTTCCATTTTAATGTTGTGCTCTTCAACAGCCATTTCCATTTTAATTTTATGCTCTTCATCAGCCAATTCCATTCTCCTGACATTCTTAAATTCTAGGCCAGTTTTAACTTGTCGCAGTGACAATAGTGTGAACTGAAATTTTAAATTGTTCTTATTACATTGTATATGAATGTATTGTACATAATATTAACACCGGACAGGGCTTTACACAGTAGTAAAAGTAGACACGAATAAATACTATGTGAGGGTGTTCTTATTAATGTTTCTATAACAATCAAATGGGGCATGGTTCTCCGGCTACTGCATCCGAGAACGAAACTGCAGACAAATCAAAATTACTTGACTTACTTAATATGGACTTGCTCCCATGCGTTCGTTTTTAGTTTATTCGTGTTTCTATTTTCAATAATGTGCGTAATCTTTGAGAACGGAGCGAAATAATTGCTGAAATTATAAAAGAGACAAGTAAAAAATAGCCACGGGAAAAAATCATACAGTAACCATCAACGTAAGTAATTTACCCTTTCTTCTTCATCCCAGTTGAATGACCTAATGCGTTTCTGGCTCATTGTTAATATAATAATTAAATTTTTCCACCAAATATCCAACACCAATAATCAAAATTGCCGATGAAGTTTGTAATGTCAATATAAAAATGTCATCTGTCGTTCATTTCATTCCGTAGTTCACTCTTTTTACTTTTTAATTATGTGGGGTTGCCATAACATTCGTGTTAATCCTGGTGTAAGGAACGTATTGCTACGCCAAGGCTACTCGATGTTTATTAATAACGTTCTTATTACAAAGTTAATCCTTACTTACTCCCGGTGTAGCTAGTCCAGGTGTAACGGTAGATTAGCTTTGGAATAAGCGATTTTTATTAATAAGACTGACTATGTTTAATGTTTGTTCAAGAAGTTGTACTTTATGTAATTTTTTGTGGTTTTAGGAGGCTAGGCACGTATTGCGTGCTCTTTAGACTAGATGTAGTCAAAAGTGCCTAGCCTTATAACAGATTGCATACATCCAAGAAACGCTGCCGGTGTCCATCGAGTGGTTAAGGTATCAGCCGCAAAAGCTGACGATGTGAATTCAATTCTCACCTACAAAGTTGGTAAGCTTGATAATTTTTCGTTAGTATAAGATAGGTATAGGTTCCTCCTAAACTTGTTTTTGAACTACCTTCTCGGCCTACGCTTTAGCACTAACTTAGGTTCATTTTGTTCATGATAAGTAGAGAGAAAGACGCAAAAACTCAATTTTCTCTCTATAGAAAAAGGAAAACGAGCGAATCAAGTCAGTACCCGCCCTAGCTCTCTGGCATTTATTCCTAATGAACCGCGAGCACAGGCGACTGTTTTATACGAGGTCTGCCACGAACATCGATAATCATAAATTTTGAGCAGCTGTCTCTGTCACTTCAATGAAATGAAATGATTTATTTTTGCATGTTCAATTACGCTTCCATGTGAGTGACATAGCAAAAAATGTTCTATCTACGTCCTCCAGTCAAAGTCCTGTCAAGTAAGTACGTAGTATCTTTATTACTAGGGCGTTTTGAAGGGTTATTTAAACTTAATTTTTATGGGAACTTTATAATTTTAGTCATACAAACGATACAAAAATATACAAGAAACAGCTTTTTGTCTGGTTCTGCAATTTAAAGGGGAGATTTTTGTAAAATCTTAGTAGTTCAATTGGCGTAAGGTATACGAAGCAGATAGTTTTCGAATTTTCATAGGCATGTCAATTGCGATTGCGGTTTGTAAGTCTTTTTAGTGAAACATTCCACTTTCCGCTAAACGTATGACATAATTTACTTGCATTTTTATACGAAATCTGTTAAAAGCTCACATTTTAATACATGCCTACGGATATGAATGTAATTATGATTTCCTGTCAAATTTCGAATCTTCACACAGTTAACATAATCTCCCTGAAACAATGACTCGCTAGTTTTCGTGCAACATCAACTTATATAATAAACTAATACTTAGGTCTAGTATTAATATTTCAAAGCTAAAATAAGCTGCCTTAACTTAACTCACGTCTCGTTTGTCAAGTCCTATTTTAGAGCACCATTAAAGTTCGTTTGATTATTATTCTGAGAATATAGCCCAAACTTAGGTACATTAAATAATCATGCTTATTTTATTATAAATTTTCTCAATAAAGGTAAAAACCAACGAAAAAGTTGGTATTTACAGGGGCAATAACCAATATTCTTATAGGGGATATTATGCTGCTATTCAGCTGTACGGAAATTTCAAATATACAACAGAAACACTGAATGGTTATAAACTCACAAAGATGCCAAATAAAAAAGTATTCACTCTCTTAAATTTGACAAAATTGCACGAAAAAATATGCATACACATTTAAAAACAAAAACATGTGTTTTACACGGAAAGAAACGTAATCTAGGTACTGGAAACTAGTATTTATCTCAGAAAAGTCTCATGTACGAGTACGCCACAAGTATTAAAATGTTCTATGGTTTTACATGTAGGTCTAATGAAATTTGACGAGCAGTTATTTGAAAACAAAAATACTTGTAATATTGTCACATGCGATCACCAGCTGTCCCCAAGGTGGAACGCAAACAGTAAAAGGCAGGTAACTCCAAGGCTGGAGGTCAGAAAGAGTTGTTTACCAGAAACAAAACTGGATTAAGTACCAACTGGACAAAATGAAAATGAAAATGAAAAAGCATTTATTGGTTACAATATTATGATTACAAGTTATTGTTGGAATCTCCAAGTAAGTAAAAGATTTACTTGTAGCAGGAGATCCCGCTCTTCCCACCAAAGTTACATTCACAGTAACCAAAATTTATTTATATACAATTGCAAAAAACTATATTTTAACATTATTTATTTAATTTAATTTACAATTTAAATTCTAACTTAATTTTCTATTTTAAATCTAAAATGTGTGTGTGTGTATGTATGTGTGTGTGTGTGTATGTGTGTGTGTGTGTGTGTGTGAATGTGTGTGTGAGAGAGAAGGAGTGTTTATGTAAACATAAAACATTATTATATATGTCGGAGACATGCTTCAGTTGGCGCAGACGTGTACGACATGTCGAGTCGTCGAACGTCTGAATAGTCTTATTTACAATAAGAATAGTCTTATTTGCAATGTTTACATTTAATTTGTTAAGAGTGATAAAATCTAGAAAACGATAA
>JALPQI010001807.1:0-101690 GCA_025490895.1 Thaumatotibia leucotreta | reverse complement strand
GATCTAGTAATAATTAATAATGGACACAGGACCCAAACAGAGGCGCCAAGTAAACCCGCGCTATACCGCAAACATCTTTTCAATTCTAACATTTGGGTATGTTCATATAGCTATAGCTACTTCATAAGAAGCGGATTTGAGCATTCCTCAGAAAGTTTGTACATTTGGATGACGTCTTCGATGTTGATAAAAATTGGTAGGCTGATAGGAGTCAATGACGCTGAGCAAGATCCACCACATACCAACATAAAACATGAAAATAAAATCATGAAGTTTGGTCACATGTCACATTTTAGCCGTCTTAAGTACATACAAACATATACCTAAACCTAATTATACTAATTATAATTCCCTTTTATATAAGGTACGTGCAGTCGCCATCAGATATATCAGAGTGGCCAGGGTACTCACAAATATTGAGCAGGCCTCTATTGTCATGGCGTTAGTGTGCATGTTGGCCGTGTTGTGATATTTTTGACCACCGTGGCAGTTCCGATATATCTGTAGGCGACTGTAGGTAGTCTAGGTACAGATACCTAATCAAAAAGGACATTGAAGGCTGTATGAAACATGTGGTAGGTACAAAGTAAGTAAGTATGGGATTACTGACGAAAGTGACGAATTTCTGGCAGACAGAAGCCCGACGCCTGAGGCGGAGGGCTTTCAATGAGTCGTGTGTTTGTCCTCTTACCGACCATGATACCAACAATGTTTTTCAACACACTTGCGACTCTTGCGAGCAATAACTTTGTATGGCACATATTATTAGATTATTACATACTTACATTCCTATAACTCCCTAGAGAATTTTAGTTTTCTATATTTAACTCCCGTGATGCATGTGATAGACAGCAAACAGTGGGATTAAAAAAATGTTAATAACCTATTATTTTACAGATGGACATTGGAGACGTTCAAGTTAGGATACAATCGAGACATCGATAGCAGTGATCTCTACGCACCTTTACCGGAACATCGATCGGATATTTTGGGTTGTAACTTATGTCTTATTATTATCATGTTTTAGGTGTTGCTAAAGAATGCAACTTACAAAATTATAAAATTAGTGAAAGGGCTTCCACCGGAAAATCAACATTGCGGCACACAGTACTTAGTGTGGCTCGATTCGTGGATATTAAACGCATCCATATAGTAACTATATTTTGGTAAACCATAGGGTCGCGTTTTATCAAGTTACAATTTTGCTCTTTGCCTCTCATTCTAGCCAATACGTGCGTGCGTTAGAGAGGCAAACAGCGAAATTGTAAAATGTAAATTTATAAAACGCGACCATTGTGAGTAGAAAAAGCGGCAAATAAAAAAAAAGAATTGGCTAATTTTTGGGTTGAGAATTTGAATTTACCGCCTTTTTCTTCGGAAAAGCTGGTTGGTCCTGGTAAACTGTGGAATTGTGTAGTTTCATTATAGGTGATGCCCTGCAGAGGGCGTGGGAAAATGAAGTGCGCACGAGCGCTACAGCGGAGTCGAAGCCTAGCTTATGGAGAGTGCTGACTAAAGTGTTTGGGGCAGAATTCATGCTCTATGGGTTGATCCTAGCAGCGATGGAGTTTATTATAAGGTAAGGTCAATACATCCTTTTATTATATTAGCATAAGGCCATTCGTCAGCCTCTGTAGCCTAGTTGGTAGTGACCCTGCCTACGAAGCTGGAGGTTCCGGGTTCGAATCCCGGCAAGGGCATTATTTGTGTATTTATTTATCACAAATATTTGTTCCTTGGTCATGGCTGTCTAAGTATTTAAGTATCTATATGTATCTATCTAATATATATATCGTCGCCTGGTACCCACATCACAAGCCTTAATTGAGCTTACAGTGGGACTAGGTAGATTTGTATAAGATGTCCCAAGTCATGTGATTTATAAGGACAAATTACGGACTTCAAAATATCAAATCGAACAGGAAGCAAAAAAATTGTGTCCCTCCCTTTAACTTTAAGAACCTTAAGTTTAAAAAATATTTAAAAATCTCTGAAGTAGTTAATTATTTAAACTTGCAAAAATAGTTATTTATGATACCTACAAGTGTGGAAAGTAAGTTCTTTCACAATGAGTGTCGGTGAATATAAAACACGAGCGAAGCAAGTGTTTCAAACTGACACGAGTTATAAAAAAGGTTACATTTCAACATGTATATTTGACCATGCATTATCTCTTACGACATTTTTATAATCTTTTTTGTTTTGGTTTTTTATTTGGTTTGTTTTTATGTTAAGGTTATAATGTAATTAATATGCATTTATTTACATATAGCCCAAGCAAGCCGTTTACTTATTTCCTTACAGGCTGCAGCAGCCGCTCTTTCTGGGTCTAGTGCTCCGTTACTACAATCCAGTTCAAGATCCTCGTAACAACACGTAAGCTTAAGAGTGCTACTCATATCATTCTGTCTACCTTTCCAGAATAAAGGTAAGTATCCAACTAGCCAGGTTGATTCGTAAGATGTGAGCAGAACTTGGTGGTCCCACATAGGTACACTAAATGTTCATGGGTTGTCTTGCTCTGTTCATAATTGTGATTTGAGATATACAGGTATCTACACACATTTTTTTGAGTTCATGCGTATTATTAAAAAATAACAGCATGAATTTATTTCTTTCTAACTAATTGTTCATAATTCACATAACTCGTATAATAACCTAGACTTGGTATACCTAAACAGTAGGCCTATGATGGTTCTTTTTTTCCCGTTTATGGTGCTATGCTGCACTATGTTATGTCAGTTATGTGCTTATGTGTTACGATCGCACTGAAACAAAATGGTTAGAATTAGAAGATGAAAGCACCGACGATAAACAATAAAGACGGGCAATCATAAATATCATAAGCCTATGCATATTATATGCTATTACTTAAGTACAGTCAGCAGCAGATATTGCTAAGCGCAAGCTTACTGCTAAGAATAAGACTGTGTTAACATCATTATGAACACCCTAAGCAATATCTACTGCTGACTACTCTTTAGTACAAGCTTCTTATATTAAGACTTGTTAGGAAGCACTATTTCTCCCGTCTCTTCCACTACTACGACGCCGGCGGCGGCTTGAGCTGGGGCGAGGCGGTGTTCTTCGCGCTGGGCGTGGTGCTCGTCAGCGTGGTCAACGTGCTCGTGCAGCATCCCTTCATGATGGCCGCTATGCACCTTGGCATGAAGATGAGAGTCGGTGCTTGCAGCTTGATTTATAGAAAGGTTACTGGACTTTACTGGGCTGTTTAATATGGGTCGTGCGTCGTGCCTCTACCTATACAGATTCGATCTTCATAAGATAACTCTCCTAGATTAAGAGCCCGCAAAGCTCGATCCTTCATACAAACGTAGTTACGTATTTTCCCACGCTCTTATTTTAAAATCAAACGCATGATTATTATGAGTTTTATGAGTAAGTATTATGAGTTTGTAAATAATGAGAATCCATACCTATGCTGGAAATTCCTGTTTTGAAATGTTTTGAGAAAGAAAATAAGAACGAGCCCCAAACATGTTTGATTCAGCTGGATAGTAGAAGAAATTTGAACATTAATTTGTAATAAATTAAATTCCCTTTCCTTTACCAAAATATCTCGTGTTATGAAGTTCTTTACGTCATGCACCCATTTATTCCGTCTTTTATATTAATTATTTACTTAATTGAATAGAGTGACTGATAGTTACACCATTGTATTAGGTATTTATATTACCCCGGGCTTATACGAAAATAGGTAATAATACGCATTACTAGCAATCGTTTCTTAGTATTAACCCTTAAATGCATAGTGATGTATATATGCATCATATATTCTGGACCCTATTGATAGCATGTCAGAATTCAAATTTGAATACATTTTTGTCAAGGTCATGCATTTAAGGGTTAACATTTGACAAATAATTAAATTTACCATACCTACAATTAATTTTATTTCCTCCGAACGATCAATCTAAAGCATGTACTGCTTAGTTGTCTAACGTTGTGAGTGGCTGCGATCTGTCATTGTCAAGTGCAAATTAACGATTCATTTTGAAGTACAACATTGCTTCTCAATTAACTTTTCTTAGAAAGTTTTAAAATTAGCATTTTGGATATGTTCACGGTTTGGCTAAAAATTTACATCGCATCCTTCGATTTCAATAAAAGCCAATATCATGTTAATACACTGTATAATTCATTATTATAAATTACATTAGTACCTAATCCATGTTAGGCCTATTTTAGGCATTAAGAGTGAGCCTGCAGACGATGGTTGACAACGGTGCGGGGCTGGTGGTGAACCTGATGGCCAATGATGTTAACAGGTTCGACACAGGACCTTTGTTCGCTCACTATCTTTGGATTGGACCCATTGAGACTGTGGTAAAAAGTTGAAGTTTTCGTAGTGATATAACTAGTAACAGTAGTAACTAATTTAAATTATTTTTTCCATACAACAGTTCACCCGCCGGTATTTTTTTATTTTTCTTGCAAATCCTGAGGTCGTTCTAAGTACGAAGCATGAGGTCTAATGAAACGTTGAGCAAAAAAGGGTTGTGAATGTTGTGATATGCGTTGGCTACCTATTTATCATTCATTTTATTGGATATACAGGGTGAAACATGAGTCGTGCACAGTAATACGTTTTTCTAACTGTTACTTAAAAATTGACAAGTTATTTATTAATTTTTTTGGGTTCATGGTTTTGTATTTTTTGGGTTTAGGATATCCAAAAGGATTTTTAAGACAAATTAATGGCATAATTTAAATTACCTCTTCAAATTGAAGTAATTTATAACGGCAATTTTGCCATTCCGTGTAAAATTAAATGATATTTAATTAAACGATATTTAATTTAACGTTAAATAAAATGATATCATCGTTAAAATTAAATGATATTTAATTTAACGTTTTAAATAGCTTAAATAGTCATTTCTGAAAAATACCATACAAATTAGAAAAAGTTAAAAAAAATACAAAAAATCATGACTATTTCTAAGTAACTTGTGAGGCATTCAATTGTTAGTTGTTTATACTCGTAGAGTTAGAAAAACGTATTACTGTTCACGACTCATCTTTCACGCTGTAGTAGGTATTGCTATTTGTGCTTCTTAGAAGTAGTAGCACAAATAGCACAGCAAAATAGCAGTATTTAGGTACACAGTTTTCCATAGTATCAAGGTATGCTGGCTATTCCAGATCATGACACTATTTCTATACCGAGAGCTGGGCATGGCGGCAGTATACGGAGTACTTACTATCGTAGCTGTAATACCATTTCAAAGTATGTACTTTCTAATAATGTCAATGGTTGTCTTCTATAAAATCTATGGCTAATGGCTATGCTCAGATCGCGTTTGCTTAGTTTTTCTTGGCGAACGGACGGCGTACTACAGGCGGAAGACAGCATTGAAGTCTGACGAGCGAGTCCGACTGACAAAAGAAATCGTCACGGGAATAGAAGTGATCAAGATGTACACTTGGGAAGAACCGTTCCGAAGGCTTATAGATGACGTTAGAAGGTAAGATAATAGACAAAAATATTTATAAGATTTATAAAGAGTGTAACAAACATAGTCAGATCGTATCGAAATCTGGCCTAGTATAAATTTAACAATAACAAACCCTACATTGAAGTGAAAAATTAAAACCAAAAAAGTGTAATGTTACACCCAAAACATGTTGAGCTAGTTGGGAATAGTCCCTTACTGGCTGTCTCACGTATTATCAAACCGCGATTAGAATGGGATTCGAAAGTACTGTTGACACAACAGTGTATAAGTCAATCTAGGATTTACTCATAGTTATACCGAGGGTTGCCTGGTGAAACCCGATAAGTCGAGATAACTATTCATTGAAATGACAACCTTACATAAGTGTCATATAGTTTGTATTTAAAAACCGGTTTGCTCGACTTATCGGATTTCACCAGATATTCATATATTTATACTTTAAGTGCAAAAACTTACAGACAATAGATAAATTAATCACTCACTACATCTATAAACAACTCTTTTCTTGGTAAATATTGTGTCATTTGTTGTGTCAACAGTACTCTCGAATCCCTTTCTGATTCCGGTTTGATAATACCTTCGCGCTGCCACTACTACCTTAAAGAAATAAAATTAAATACTGCAGAAATGAAATCCACAACATCAAGATGACATCGTACATCCGCGGGGTGATAATGTCGTTCATAATGTTCACGTCGCGGTTCAGCATCTTTGTGACGGTGCTGGTGTTCGCGGGCGCAGCGCCGCGCGTCTCCGTCGAGACAGTCTTCTTTCTCACCTGCTATTATAACATCCTCAAGCAGACAATGACGCTTTTCTTCCCTCAGGGTGTAGGCCAAGTACGTTCCCAATCATGTCGTACATACAACTTTTTAGTTCCTCTTTTCTTTATTCACTTGCTTGATTTTTTTTTTTTTAATAAAAAGTTTTATTGCCACACATACAAAAGTACAATTTATACAAAAAACAACATAATTAACTCTCAACAAAAAGAAACAGAACCATAAAATTGTGGCAACAGGAGTAAACTTGCTTGATTGTAACTAAGTAGCATTATTTAGGTACTAATTTCCACAGTAGATAAAGACAGAAGTGAAAGAATGAATAGATAGTTATAGAAAATAATCTATTAACCACTTAAAGAGATCCCATTTGATAATTATATTGAGATCAGTTAAATTTGAGATCAGGTACAATCTTAGCTTAAGAGTAGTAGTCATTTAAAAAGTTTATGTTTCAAAGATAGCGGAAATGAATGTAGCGGTACAAAGGATACGTGACTACTTGATGAGCGAAGAATGTCAGTTTTCACCTAAAACGTTTGCACAGAGTGCAGGAACTACCGAAATGAGCAAAAAACGGGTGACCATCGTTGGTAAATATGTTAATTTAATTTAGTTAAGTACTTAATAGAGTTCATTACTTACCTTTTCCTTAGAATACCTTTTAACTAAGTGTACATTTTCAGTAGATCCAAAAGCAGGAAGGCGTGTCGCTCGCGTGCCACCTAACGAGGCCAGCACCTCAAAAACTCAAATAAACGATAAGAATAAAGCTTCAAGTAGGTACCTACTTACATAACAAATTAAAATTAATACCTACTGCAGTAGATACTATTAGGTACGCTTGTAGTAGATTTACTGAAATATCAATGTCATTGTAGATTTAATTAAAGACAAAGTGATGGTAAATTTCGAAGGCGCGTCTAGCAGCTGGATCAAGGCAAGCGATAAGTATGACGCTGAAGACATTAATCTTCAGGTACCTAACACCAATATTTTATACAATCCCACCATTACATATATTACTAAGAAGGTTCCGAACCATACCAGTAAGATAAATTTCGATTTCGTGTACAACAATATTCCTATCTTAGCACCTTCATTTCAAAACGGACTTTGAAGGTAATGCTGAGAATACATATATGTATAGAGCATGGCGTAATGTTTATACAATGTTGAAATTTTGTAAAAACTACATCATAGCTCTCGTGATGTTTAAAAAAGATTGCGGTGTAAACTCAGGCAATGCTTTACCTACTGTTAGACAAGAATAAGCATCATTGCCAGATATATTCCTGTTCGCTGACCACAATAATCGGAGCAGTGGGTTCTGGCAAGTCCACGCTACTGCACATGATCCTGGGAGAGCTGCCGTGCTCCACGGGCTCGCTGCGCACCGCCGGCACCGTGAGCTACGCCAGCCAGGAGCCCTGGATGTTTGTCGGTAATCTGCTAACAACATTTACTCGTAATATCTCTGACGTGAGCTGTAGCCTCTTGACGCTAAACTCTGGCATTTTGAAAAAAAAAACACTTATTAATTTACATAATAGTTTTGTCTACTTTTACTTTCTTATCTCCTCTACCCGAAGGTTGTCTGGAAGAGATCGCTCTTTGGAGATAAGGCCCCCTTTTGTCTACCTCTTTCAAACATGTACTTTTATTATTTATTTTGGATTTGTCTTTAGGTGCAATAAGGAATCATTGTATTGTATTGTAATAGTTATTTATGAAATTATGAATTATAAATATTATAATATTTATAATGCAAGTGTTAAAAGTGGGCTTTTTCGGCACGAGTGTCTTAAATCTGAATACACAAACGAAATTACTGTTGAAATATGACACAAGTTAAAAAAGTCTACTTTTTAACACGTATATAGGTATTCGAGGAAAAAAACCAATCACAGCAGTACCAAGTTACCAACTACACCGTGCACAAAAGCACCTTCGCTAGTGCATAAAAGTGTCACTTTCTGTGTAAAATTTTACCCTTAAAAAGCGCAATTACTGAGCATTATTATCATCGTAAAAACTATTTAACGAATGTATATACACAAAGAGGAGGCCTATGTTCAGCAGTGGACATCTTTCGGCTGATATCATGATGATGATGATGATGATATTATATACGGCTGACTCAATAATTTCACGTTATCATTTAGGAAATGGGACCAAGGAGAATAACCGGACGTAATTATAATTATCTAAGCCATTAGAGCACATGTACCTTTAGGTTATATTGCTACGATGTAAGTATTCTAGTTTCAACTCAAAAAATATATCGTGCTTAAACTAGTAGCTAATGTCATGTTGTCACCATAGGTTCCGTGCGCCAAAATATTCTATTCGGTCAACCGTTTGTTAAATCACGTTACATGGAGGTGTGCAAAGTATGCGCACTGGAGAGGGACATCTCTCTGTTTCCCCACGGCGACAGAACCATCGTGGGCGAGCGAGGTGTCTCACTAAGCGGCGGACAGCGTGCGAGGATTAATTTAGCCAGAGCCATATATAAAGACGTAAGCTTTGATCTCAAACGTTCAATATTATTTATGTAAGTTGGATAACTCACTAATATCGTTTTCGCAACTTTTAGGCCGATATATATTTATTGGATGACCCACTTTCTGCTGTGGACACTCAAGTTGCCAAACACATATTTGAAAAATGTATAAAAAAGTAAGTAGGACAGTCGCCATCAGATATATCGGAGCGGCCAGGGTGTAGGTGTAACGATGATAAGTAATATGTTACTTAGTTTCTTGTTCGTCAAGGTACTTTTGGTAACCGGAATAACCTGATCAAAGTAAAATAAGTAAATGATAATTTTACCAGATTATTCTATCTTACTGCCATATCTAACTACATACACTCTGTTTCTGCAGGTACTTGGCAGACAAATCGGTGGTTCTAGTAACGCATCAAACTCAATTTATCAAGTCAGTGGACAAAATAGTAATAATGGACAAAAGCAAAATAATCGTCGAAGGAGCTTTTAAGAATTTAAACGTAACGTCAACTCAACTCTGTAATAAGTACCATACTTATGAAGTTATCTAGTTAGTTATACATCTAGGAATTAGAAGCGTTTTATTGGAGAATATCATGTACCTACCTATACACCACAGGACCTACACAACTGTGCGGTACCTACTATGCGTATGAAATAGGTAATGGTAAAATCGAAGGATTACTTAAAGTATTTCATGTTACAGAAAGAGGAATTAAGCCTAATTCGTTTGATGACGGACAAATTGCGGGAAGTCCATGAGGAGGAGCCAGGCGCCGGCGCAGCGGCGGTTGTCACGCAGCCCAGCGCGTTCAGCGCCTTCCGCAAGCACTGGTCGATGCTACTTGACGACAAGCACACGGTATGGTGCTTCTTCAGAGTGCTGTACAAATAGGACACATCGGGCATGTTCCTAATATTCTAAATGTGTTGACGTAGAAGTAGGAGATCAACGAGAGAAGAGAAAAAAGCCTAGCGGCTACTCTGAAGCCGAAAATAAATAAGAGCTGATAAGGGTGAACGATATGAAGTGTTACCAATTCCAAAGGACTGCGATTTGTTAGTTGCAACGATTTATTACTATAAGAAAAAACAAGAGGAAATATATTACATTTTGTGATTAAATTTACTTTTAGTTAATATACCTACTACCTTTTGCCTTGACTATGATCTTCAAATGGTAAAAAAATATTTGCTCGCAGCACGTTTGTGACCACTGGGTAGTGATATGTGCCAGTGAAATACGGTCGCTTTCTTCATTGCATTTATACTAGAATGTTTCTCTCCTTTCCTCCAAAATAGACCAGATAAACAGTCCGAAATTCACTGCATTCGATAAATGACCCGTGAAATTCGGTTTTCAGTCAGCTTTATAAGCCTAAGCTTAGTTTTGTTCTTATGTTTGCGGTCTACAACCCAAATATTTGCGTGCCTAAGACAATTCAAAGCGATGATACTTTGACACCAGACTTAAAAAAATCTACTTGGTAACACTTCATATCGTTCACCCTGTAGTTGTTCAAAACGGCTGGACCGATTATGTTCGAAATAGTTTTTTTTTATATTCTAGAAGCCCTTTTTTAGGGTTCCGTAGCCAAAATGGCAAAAACGGAACCCTTATAGATTCGTCATGTCCGTCTGTCCGTCTGTCCGTCTGTCACAGCCAATTTACTCGGAAACTATAAATGCTACAGTAACGAAATTTGGTAAGGATATGTGTTGTATAAACCGCTACAGGAATGTGATACTAAATTGTAAAAAAAACCATTGGGGTGGGGGCCCTCCATACATGTAACTGAGGGATAGAATTTTTTTTTTAGGTGTACATAAGCGTGTGGGGTATTAATAGAAAGGTATTTGAAAATGATATGAAGGTTTATACATCACATTTTTATTTAAGCAAATCGTTTTCGAGATATCAGGTCTCAAAGTCTGAAAAATGTGTCCCCCCCCTCTATTTTTTAAACTACGCGATATAAAATTCTGAAAAAAATATATGTTATGCACATTAATAAACTCTATCAACGATTTTTGGTTTGATACAATTATATCTTATAGTTTTTGAGGTAGGTTGATTTAACTGTATTTTTTTAATAATAAATTGATAATGGTACGGAACCCTTTGCGCGCGAGTCCGACTCGCACTTGGCCGGTTTTTTCATCAACAGATCAAAATTTAGAGGGCGAAACACAATTTTTTTTTATTCTTGATTTATTATCTCGGTAAATATTGACTTTAGACAAAAACGTTATTTTGAGACCCTTATTTGTTTAAGAGAACTATTGTATGATACCCGACACTATATGATTGCAGCAACATAAAAATAACATCCCCACTTTACGAGTAGGGGATGTACCCGAAAAAAAAATATATATATTATATTTTATTCTACCACTCTGTCGGCGTTATTAATACAGTGTGTGTCTTTCATAGTGACACTTAAAAGCAATGTCGTTATGAAAGACACACTGTATTTATAACTACCAAATTGCAGATTTCTAGTACCTACTAACGGCCACTGACCTATGCTGCGGACAGACAGACGTACAAGGTTAATTGTTTACTACGGAACCCTAAAAAGTAGTGTATTGCATCGAATATCCTCCTCTTGTAATTATAAAGTGTAGGTAGGTTAAAATGTGTAGGTACGTTTTAACACGCACTAAAAATTCTGTGAGTAACTATATTTTTAAAATTTTACAGGAACTAAAGCCAGAAGCAGAAATTCAATCAAAAGGGAGAGTAAAAGGTTCAGTGTATAAAGAATACTTCTTGGCGGGCGCGGCGTGCCCATTCGTGACAGGCGTGGCGTTCATGTTCATACTCGCGCAACTCTGCGCCAGCGCCAGTGATTTCTGGCTCAGCTATTGGTACGACCACTGTCCAACATCGCCTGATGTATGAGATGTATCTATTCGTATATTCAAACTCACCCAACCCGAGTAGGTGAACCACAATATTTTGTCTGCAGGAGTTATGCTGAGGACCGCTTGACCGGCGATGCCACTGTCGACAACATTATTTGGACAGAGACCGGCATGACTCGGCTATACTTCGTGTTAATTTTTGGAATTCTCACACTAGCCACTGTCGTCGTCGCGCTGCTAAGAGCATGCATGTTCTTTTCGTTATGCATGATGTCGTCAATAAGGTGCTAAATATGACAAGTTCCACACACAAAAATAAGTCATGTAAACACGACAGGAATTTAATTTTCTCAAACATGCAATGAAATGTTGTAGTTAAGTGCCAAAAAAGTGGCCGGGAAGTAGCTCGTTGCCGGCCAAGGCCGGCAAGTACCTCTTTTTTATTTTCATTTGACATAGGGTTGTGACCTGGCATCTTGGCTTTTAGCCAATAATTATCTGTAAGTAATATTAGTATAAAAAAAATGATTGGCAAATTTTTGCAGTTATAATTAGGTATTTAAATTATATAATTTAAAATAAATGTACAATAACTATTCAAAATAATATTTAAAAAGCAGTGTTATACGGCGCGATCCGTCGGCCCCGATCACTGCATGCGATTAATTGGACCCAACCGACCGCGTTGTCTAATACCGCTTTTTAAATAAAAAATTTGCAACTTTCAAACAGGTCAATCTTAAAAAAAAAGGAGGTGTCGCTGTCGTATTTGACTTTTGTTGTGTTTCAAAGACTTAGTTATGTAGTTGACTTATAATTTCTTAGAAAGGTGATAATTTTTTTTGTTTCATTTCATTGCATGTTTGAGAAAAGCATTATACATACCTCGGCCATGAAGTGACGGGTTGCCGTCCGAATACTATCCGGCCTCGCTTCGCTCGGCCGTCTACATATATTCGGCCGGCAACCAGTCACTTCCCGGCCTCGGTAGTAATGTACTATTTCTCAAACATGCAATGAAATATTGTAGTTATGTTCCTTATAATAGGCTGCGAAGTATGACGTTTCAGGTGCGACTAGGACAATAGGTCGTTAATGGAATTTAATACAAATCTTGAAGGCCTAGTAGTGGCAAAGTGCTCTTTTTTAATTCCATTCCACATAAATTTGTGGCACAGGCATCATGGCATTCTACCACTATGCATATTAAAAAAAACTTTGATGTTTTTGTAGTTCATTTCATTGCATGTTTGAAAAAAGCATTATACAATATATGTACATACCTCGGTCGGAAATTTGGGGTTGCTCGCCTCAGACCTATACGGCCACGCTTCGCTCGGCTGTCTATATGACTTCGGCCGACAACCCCTTTCGTCCCGGCATTTATAGTAATGTAATATTATATGAAGTGTTCTTTTCCTCAATCTGATCGCAATCAGATTACCTTACATGACCATAATCATCTTCCAGGCTGCATAACAAAATGTTTGAATGTGTTTCTCGGTCACCTATGAGTTTCTTCCATGCCAACCCATCTGGCAGAATTCTAAATAGATTCAGCAAGGATTTGGGTTGTGTTGACGAATTACTACCTCAAGCTATGATCGATTGTTTTCAGGTAAGGCAAATACTATACGACTCGATATCGACTCTGGCTCTCAGCCAAACGATTTGCCTGGCCTTTGTATCACTTCATGGCACATTTGTTACAGATAATCTTAAATCTGATCGGTGCCGTAATCGTCATCCTAGTGACTGACATAACTTTACTTATACCAGTAACAGCCGCAATGATTATATTTTACATACTAAGAGTTATTTACATTCGCACAAGCGGAGCAGTCAAGCGTCTTGAAGGAATCAGTATGTATCTTCATCCAGTCGATTGCTTAGATCAACTGCGACACAATGAAAGGCGATTGAAATAATTGTTTCCCGCAGCTCGTAGCCCTGTATTTGGGCACCTGACGGCGACGGTGCAAGGGCTGAGTACGGTGCGCGCATTCGGCGCCGAGGCGTTGCTGGCTGCCGAGTTCGACCTCCACCAGGACTTGCATAGCGCGGCATGGTACCTCTTTATCACCTGCAGCCGCGCCTTTGGATACTTCCTGGATCTTATATGTCTGCTTTTCATCGTTTGTGTCACCTTTGGTTGCCTAATGAAATCAGGTAAGCTGACGGCTGATTTTCCCAACGGTAGTAATATGAGGGGCCACAGGACCCAACAATATGGGATACCTACAATAAATTGACATAGGCAATAGTCTTTATTGTCTGTAACACACTATAAAATATATTCCAACGTTCTTTCTTACTAACTGGATACATGTTACTTTGACGTGCCATATGTTTTCCGACTGAAGAATTTTATCTAAATAAATTGGCTCTGTGCAGATATAGACGCAAGTGCCGTGGGGCTGGCGATCACGCAGTCGATATCTCTGACCGGCATCTTCCAGTGGGGCATGCGCCAGTCCGCCGAGATGGAGAACCAGATGACTAGCGTGGAGCGAGTGCTGGAGTACACTAATCTCACTCAAGAACCTGCTTTGAGAGCCGTAAGTAGGTGTAAGACCAGTTTAAATTAGGCACGTATTCTAGAACTTGTCGCGGAAGTGTGTTCAGGCGTTCCGGTGACCTTGCCTTAAAGTGGCGTGTATAAAGCATTTCCCCACTTCAGTGCCGCCGCCTGCCCTTTGACTTTGTATGGGGAAGTTACAAACTATGCGAGATTTAGAAATTAGATTTTTAGGAACAGTGGCTTCGTTTTTAGATTTAATAATAATGGCATGGTTGCTAAGAACAGATTTCAATATGTCTCATAGTTGATAACTTCCCCATACAAAGTCAAAGGGCCGGCGGCGGCGCTGAAGAATTGAAAATTAAAACTTCATTGTTTAAAAACAATGCATTTTATTCTGTTTAAATATCATGTTTCTTGGTGACATTTACTATTTAAGATCTACACATGGGTTCTAAGATCTACACATCCAAATAAAAATTACGATATTTTAATTTTTCTAAAAGTCCAGGTTCGATTCCGGGGCCAAGTACACGTATTTTTGTAAGTGTATGAATGCAGTTTTTCTTTTTACTAAAATCGATCTCATGGTTCTTAAGACAAGACATCGCTACCTGTTATGGTTTCCAAAACCTCCATACTGACCCATTTGGATTGATCACCCCGTATACATGACACTTTTCCACGCAATGTCACCGTTGTTAACACTCTAAATAGTTATATTCTGTCCCCAGGAAGAAAATGAAAAACCTCCTTCCGGATGGCCATCAGAGGGTGCCATTAACTTTGACCAATTGAGCCTAAAATATGCACCTGATGGTCATTACGTTTTGCATAATCTGCAATTCAATGTGCTGCCTCACGAAAAGGTATGGCTAAATGTATGCGAAAGACATAACGTATTATGTATATGACTGGCATTTGAAAATTTAACGCTTTCGGTGACACTACGTCGACAGGCGGGGTGCTTGTATGGTTAACGCAGCTTAACTCTTTCACTGTCAGCGAAAGTGTTAAGTAACAAGTACTGTAAAGGTATAAAACCATTACAGTCATTTCACATGAGGAGGGGGGCTGGCATGATCATGAATTCTACTTTAGAATGCTTGTCATCTCTGCGATGTGGAATAACCAACATTGGTGGATCAGTGTGAGAGAGGCAGTTTTCATGTAAAGAATAGTATTGGTAATATGTTGATACAATAATATAATATAAATATAATCTAGTAAAGCGTAGGTATCATTGAATGAAGAAAGCCTCCCAAAATTTGATGGAAGCGCGAAACCGCGAGTCGTACCTCTCGCGTAATCAAGCAAAGAGGTTTGTGTTTTTAGCAAGCTTGAAGAACTTGGACGACATGGGTGCGTATCATAATGAATACGCACTTTTAGTATAATTACAGTTTACAAACGTTCATAACGTATACTAACGTTAGGTATAATGTATTAAACATCTATTTCCAAATAGTATAATACAAAAATAATATAACGTTAATAATATATACCGTTGTTTAGTCTAACGTACATATTAACGAATTCCGTTTCATATATCAATATAAAGGTATAAAAGTTAAAACATATACTAACATCTGATATAACGATATAAATATAACTGCCAGAAAAGTAAGAAAGTTAGGTTAAGTTCTACAAAAAGGTATACGTTATATTACTTACCCTTTTCAATCCGTTCTAGCCTCGAAACCTAAGCAATCCAAGTAATAAATCAGGGTAAAACCGACTTGGATTGGTTAGGTTTCGAGCGTAGTTTCCCGGATAAATAAAAGACCTACTTACTTTTAATTAATTGTTTACACATCGTCATCCTCCCCATCCCACAAGGGGGGCTCGGGGGGCTGAGCCCCCCGCATTAAAAAATAAATTTGTACATCCCCTACTCTAACCTGGATAGGTTCGTTAGGTACCTTTTATCCCTTAGAGCAGAAATAGAAGCCCCGCGCAGCGGGGCTTCGTCGACCGGTTCCCAGGTCTAAATCGCTTCCTATACGGATACGGCTTAATAAACGGATAAATAGTAAATCAATTCAAATGAAATATAATGATAATTCTATAGTTTAATTATAAAATAATTGTAGGGGCTTATATTTTGTGTAAGATAGTTGTTTTGTATATTAGATTATTTCAATGTTATACCAATTAATCGTTATCGTAAACGATATTATATGTTACGTTCATTATACATTTTACAATTATTCATTAATAATTATACCTTTTATACGTTATATTTATTACACGTTAGGCATTATACATTTATACAAACTGAATTTATACGTTATGATTTATATAGCATAAGTTTGTATACGTTATATTACTTACCCGGACGACATCGAATTGCGTAAATACATATGTAGTAGTTGTATGTTTATTGGACAACACAGGTGGGTTGTTTCGCCCCAGGCTTTAAGTCTCCATCAACATCCCAGTCAAAGCCCAAGTGTAATCAAAGTCCCAGTTTAATCTAATACCTTTTGTGGTAGGTTGGTATCGTGGGTAGAACCGGCGCCGGGAAGTCATCCATAATTCAGGCCCTGTTTCGACTTGCTTATTTGGAAGGCGTAATCAGCATAGACGGCGTGAACATTTTTACTATTGGCCTACACGATTTGAGAGAAAAAATATCCATCATTCCGCAGGTATTTACTACATTTAAAGGTCATATTCAACACGTTGTAATTAATCTAAGCTAATTCATAACAAAATTCCTTACATTTATTTTTGTAGGAGCCAGTATTGTTCAGTGGTACTATGCGCAAAAATTTGGACCCGTTTGACGAATACACCGACGATGTCTTGCTAAGTGCGTTGAATAAAGTAGAAGTTATATCTGAAGAAGATGACACTGGTGAGTCCACTATTTACTTTCTTCAAACAAAAGTATTATGTTATGTTCGGACCTAGTCCAAAACCTCTCAGGCAACGGGAATGCACGTATTTTTAGATCACCTTGTATAGCCGTATTAACCGTCTACTTGTTTATCTAACGCACATGCGATTAAAAAGACGTGACGACCAACAACGTACTCAGTTTTTAAATCACTAATTTATTTGTCACTGACCTGTATGCTTAGCACATGATTGGCGCGACAGTATCTCGCCGCGAGATAGTCTATCCGTCCCTGTTTTGTTAATATAGCTAGTGAAGGACGGGAGATCTATCTCGCAGCGACATACTGTTGCACCAATCATGCGCTAAGCCTGCGGGAGCAACAGTTCTGTCAGTACTGTGAATCTTTTAATAGCGATCCGATCACTCACACTTCCTATTACGGTCAGGTGTACTGAACAAGATGGTAGCCGAAGGCGGCTGCAACATCAGCGCCGGCTCGCGGCAGCTGGTGTGCCTGGCGCGCGCCATCGTGCGCGCCAATCGCGTGCTCCTGCTGGACGAGGCCACGGCCAACGTGGACGCCGGCACCGACGCGCTCGTGCAGGCCGCCATCCGCACTCACTTCCGCCAGTGCACCGTGCTCACTATTGCGCATCGGCTTAATACTGTCATCGACTCGGATAAGGTGCCATGATCATTTACCCTCCGTGCATTTGAAACCGGAATGCAACCAGAGTATCCAGGGCACACGCACATCACATCATCAGCCTATACCAGTCCACTGCTGGACAACGGCCTCTCCTTAGCCTATGCGTATGGACGCATAAAGGCTGTGTTTCCACCAGAGATGTGCGAGGATGTAATTCCATATAAATGACACCCATTAATGACTAGTGCGAGGTGTCATTTGTATGGAAACATATCCTCGCACTAGCCTTAGGAGGTAAATGCTCATAAACGCCACGCTGGGCAAGCGGGTTGGCGATCGCAGTAGTATGCAGGGATCCAGGGCGTAATCTATTAATAGTACATTACTATAGAGGACGGGAAACGAAGGGTTACAGGCCAAGTAGATATATCTGGCCGAAGGAACTGAGGCCAGATAGGGATACGCGGTCTGTAACCCTGTTTCTCGCCGAGATTTGTATAGTGCTTTTCACAAACTTGCCATGAAATAAAACGAACTGATTTCGCCGAACCATACTATTTCATTTGTAAATAATACAATAGTACAGTATCGTAAACATTAAAAAAAAATTCGCGCCTATTTTTTTTTTAATCTGTTTGAGGTATCCTTTTACCTGGTGGTATAGACATTACTTCTAAGGTTATTTTTTTTTCTGTGGCTGAATGTCAAGACCTAGTGTCACAATTTGACGTTTCAAAACAAAAGACTGTTTGTTTGCAGTCCTAGGTGTGAAATAAATACATGAAATCTCTTTACATATCATCTTAGCACATGACACCGGATACATAGTATTTCCGGGTTTAATTTAAAGTAAGTAACATCAACATTCCGTAGCAAGTTTGTGAAATAGTACATTACTACCGAGGCCGGGAAGTGACTGGTTGCCGGCCGAATATATGTAGACGGCCGAGCGAAGAAAGGCCGGATAGTATTCGATCGGCAACCCGTCACTTCATGGCCGATGTATGTATAATAATGCTTTTCTCAAACATGCAATGAAATGAAACAAAGAAATGTATCTTCTTTCTAAGAAATTATAAGTCAACTACATAACTAAGTCTTCGAAACACAACAAAAGTCAAATACGACACCGACACCTCATTTTTTTTAAGATTGACCTGTTTGAAAGTTGCAAATGTTTACTTTTAAAAAGCGGTATTAGACGACGCGGTCGGTTGGGTCCAATTAATCGCATGCGGTGATAGGGGTCGACGGATCGCGCCGTAGAATACTGCTTTTTAAATATTATTTTGAGTAGTTATTGCACATTTATTTTAAATTATATAATTTAAATACCTAATTATAACTGCAAAAATTTGCCAATCATTATTTTTTTATACTAATATTACTTACAGATAATTATTGGCTAAAACCCAAGATGCCAGGTCACAACCCTATGTCAAATGAAAATTAAAAAAGAGGCACTCGTCGGCCTAGGCCGGCAACGAGGTACAAAAAAAAAAAAAAAAAAAAAAAAAAAAAAAAAAAAAAAAAAAAAAAAAAAAAAAAAAAAAAAAAAAAAAAAAAAAAAGGCCGGCAACGAGGTACTTCCCGGCCACTTTTTAGGCTTGTAACTACAACATTTCATTGCATGTTTGAGAAAATTAACTTTCATGCTTGCCGCGTGGTGACGAAAGTCGTATTATTTTTCACCACTTCCAGCCAGACTCAACTCTTCCCGTGGGTGTCATAAAAATCGACTAAAGGATTTATGTACGATATGTGATTAATTTGACGCATTGATTTAGAATATATAAGTGGATCCCCAAACAGCTCAAAAAATGGCCCCAAGAAATGGGCTGCAGAAGTAAATATTGCGGTCCTTTTGCTCCGCTATTCAGTTCTGACAGTTGACATTTGGTCACCTTACGGTATAGCATCATTATTCCTTAAACATAAAAAGTTTCTACTATTTTGCGGTGTTGTTCGCAAATTTGACACTTATTGCTCACTTCACAAAGTTTTTTATTCTTTGAGTTTTTTTTATTATAGTTTATTGTACGTAGGTTGCCCTGAAAGTTTCGGGAATCGGAAAAAATACGCATTTTAATGAAATAAAAGTACTTTTATTGTTTTTCAAAGTATTCTCCTTTGTGTTTAATACACTTTTTCATTCTCTGAAACCAGTTTTTAAAACAGTTATTGAAGTCTGAAGTGGGGGTTGACAAAATGGCCATTTTATAAGCGTCGACTGCTTCTTCCGCGGTCTGAAAACGCTGACCACGCAACCGATTCTTTATTTTCGGGAAAGTAGAAAAATCGTTGGGACTTAGGTCGGGGCTGTACGGAGGATGGTCCAGTAATTCGACGTTTTCGCCCTTCAGATAGTCGTCTGTTTTCTGAGCAGTGTGAGGGCTGGCATTATCATGGTGTAGTATAATACGGCGGTTAGGGTTAGTTTTTCGCAGTTCAGCAAAAACAATCGGTAAACAAACGCCTATATACCAATCGGCATTGACAGTTCTTCGATCTTCAAGAGCGATAGTCGCCACGTGACCCGATTTGGAGACAAACGTGGCTACCATTTTTTTGATCGTGCTGCGAGAACGAACAACTTTTGTCGGCTTCGGTTCGTCTTCGTAAACCCAAACTCGAGATTGGTTTTTCGATTCAGGCTCATATGCGTAAATCCATGATTCGTCACCTGACACAATACTAAAAACGGCATTTGAGCTTCCTCCATTAAATCTTTTTAAAGTTTTGCGGCACCAATTGACACGTACCGTTTTCTGGTCGTCAGATAACAAGTGAGGAATCCACCGGGAAAATAACTTCCGCACGCCCAACTCTTGTTGTAAAATAACTTGTACCTGACTCATTCCAATGCCTAAAGTCTCCTGAATCTCCCGATATGTAACATGCCTATCTTCCTTTATCAGTTGGCGAACAACATCGATGTTTTGATCGGTAACGGCCGTTTTCGGTCGACCCTCACGTACGTCATCCGCAAGAGACACACGGCCACGTTGGAATTCCGAATACCACCTGTATATGGTCGTCTTTGAAGGTGCTTCACTACTAAAAGCAATAGTTAATCGGTCTCCACATTGTTGTTGTGTTAATCCACTTTTAAAGTCATAATAAATCATTGCTCTAAAACTTTCGCGGGACAGCTCCATTTTCACCAGCGACTCAACGACTTTAAAAAACAATTGAAAATCGGACATTGTTTTTTTTTTCTAAGTGGCCAGTGTTTTCGAATAATGAGACTATGCTTGTAAGAAAGAGGTATAACACATGTCAAATATACGTTCCTAAGTATTAGATTCCCGAAATTTTCAGGGCATCCTACGTAAGTGAGCGTTATTAGCTTCAACTGAAACATGATAGAAATGACTTTTAGTGCCACTTTTCTTGGTTTTTTTGTTTGGCTCTGTGCGTCCATTTATTATTTAATGTCATTGATTTGACGTATGTAATTCCAACATTTCATTGCAAGTTTGAGAAAAATGGAACTCAGCTCAGGGCTACGTATGTGGTTAATGTACATAGTTGAGTCATCGTTTGGTTGATTACAGATTGTTTACAGATAAATTTTCTGCAATAGTTACTGGTAAAATAAGAAAATTATGTAATTTTACCTACATAAATTAGTATAAAAACGATCTTACAGCTCGCAACCATTTCTTTACCACTCGCCTTCATGAGTGCACGTTACTACAGTTATTACGCGTCTTGAGTAATTTTCAGTATGGAAATAAACTGACGATGAAATCTGAACGGGCAGATACTAGTGCTGGATGCCGGGCGGCTCGTGGAGTACGCGCACGCGCATCTACTGCTGCAGAACGCGAAGGGCGTTTTCAGCAAGATGGTGGAGCAGACGGGCCCCGCTATGGCCGCGGCTTTACGCAAGATGGCCGAGGAGGCATGCTTTCAATATTCTATTTTAACTGATATGAATATGGACTAAATATTTGATTTAAATCAAGCTCCTAACGCTTCTCGCGCAGTCAATTAAATCATTTATTTCAGTAGTTACTGGCTTATTGTTAGTATGTACCTTGTCAATCGTCAGGCTTCTTATTCGACGTTACCAATTATCAGAGTTGGGCAAAAAGTAATATAATATTACAAAGTACACATACAAAAGTAATCGGAAGGACTTTTTGCCCAACTCTGCCAATTATCCTCTACAGTATTATTATTCTTTTTTTATCTCGTTTAAAATAATCAGGTCCAAGACGTGCCATTCTAAACTTACTGTAGACTTGATAAACAAAACAATTCTTTTTCAGAGTTTCAAGTATAATCAACAGAACAACAATGAATAAACTTCGTTTTTGTTTAAAACATATATTATAAAAAATTACCTATATTATTATTATCATAGTTATAGTTCTCGAATATTTGTAAATTATGATTAAATATAATTATTAATTTAAACGTGATTATGCTTACATAGATTAGAGTAACGATTTAAAGCTTGCGATATATCTACATCGGTTACTACACTACATATACAAATGTACAATAAAGTGCGTACCGGGTATGCTACACAGTCTCCACGTTACAGCTGAGGCACGTCAGTTGAAGCTCCATCCTCTTCTTGAAGTCCGCTACTAGAGTGTCCAGGCGCCTGAAATTAACACGTTCTCGAATTAGGACGAAGTCTTGGAGGCTGTTCCACCAAATATGGATCGATATGTCAAAATATATATAGACTTAACCAGTTCAACACTTGCTGGTTGTTTATACCTGGATTGTGCAAATGTGTATTTAATTAGAATTATTTCAATTATTATCTTAATCACTAGTCGAATGACTTTGTTACAAGTAAATTCACCAAAGCTGGCACGAATGGAATGAATGAAACGAATGACATCTATCATTGTGTGTATGCGGCTCTGCTATACCAACCTGTATCTACTGTCATTTTGACATCCACACATAGATAAATTCTGTCACTTACTCGATCCATTCGTGCCAGTTTTGGGGAATTTATCTGTATCTTGGAGTGAATTGATGAAAATTGATGTATTAACTATTGTCAACTACTACTTATTCGTACAAAACGAATAACTTCTTAAACTCTAAATATGATACTTTTAATAAGAATGTTTCAATCAAGGTGCACTATCCATTGTTTATTATTGTATTTTTTATTTAACCCTTTCATGATTTGATACACCAAAAGCCTGCCACTTACTGCTTATCTTCTTCAGTCTCTAGTGGTGGAATTCCAGCTAAGGCCTCCATTAGGTAATTCCTAAAACAAAACACATTTTAAATTACACTATCACCAGTTCCATATTTCCAAATTTGTAGTATTAACTACTATAATAATTCAGATTTAGTAGGGGACTCTTCTTCTTTCACTTCGCTCTTGTCGGTGGAGGATTCGCCAATTGTCTCCGGCCTCTTGACCTCTTGATACGACGCGACGGGAACAGTTTCTTTTATTTGGCTGAAATACGTGAGTATCAGCCTTCCTCTGCCTCTCCGACCCTCAATTTTACCCTCCAGGATGTTGACAAAGAAATCATCGTGACACATCAAATGGCCAATCATCGTTCCTATTGAACTTGCTATTGTATTTAACCTTTTTGACGCCACGTCAAATACAAAAGCTGTCACTCTGACGCCACGTCAGTAAAATGTCAAAACTGAATGTTATGCACGTGCGTGTAGGTTTATATTGCTCTGTGGACGATGACTTATATATCGGTCTTTGGCGTTGAACCTGCGGTGCCTATATATCAGTCGTTGGCGTCCAAAAGTTTAATAACAACAGTTTAGGCAAAAAAATACTTGTTAATTGACATTATGCCGAAGTAAAAAGTCTGGTCCAAATTGCCGCATGTGGACGTGAAGACTCCGCGGTACCCAGCGAAGCAAAGCAAGTTCACACTGGCGACCGACAATTAACCCCTAAAACGCTGCTGTCAAAAAAAACTTGCCAATGAATTACGTTAAATTATAGTCCAAATGGCTGGTGACGAAACCGTCATTCGGCACTGCAGATGTCCACCCGCGAGGCTGCTCGTTCAGTGCGAGGCTAGTACCATAATTTGTAAGAGTCGTGTGTTCAATCCCCGGCTCGTATATACCAATGAGTTTTTCAAAAAACTTATTTAGATACGAAATATTATCTTATATTCACAAGCACTTTACGGTGAAGGAAAACATCGTGAGGAAACCTGCATACACTTGCGAAGAAATTCAAGGGTGTATCCCCAACACGTACTGGGTCAGCGCTGGGAGCATGCCTACGAACAAATAAAACATGGAAGCCGCACGCCATATTAAATTGCCTTTCAAGAACGGTCCTGAATTTTAGTTGACAAGTGTCACCCCCTCATCAATGCATCACTGTAATGAATATCAATATCAACCTATAAAAACTAAAACGCCATTTAAAAATAGTTGTGATTGGTCCATCAAAGTTTTGATTGGCTATATTCTATAAGCATTTGTCAAAGTTGTTGCGCCGAAACATGCGCGGTGTTTAAAAAAACGCTATGTCCTGCCCATCTTGGCACAATTCTTTTGGGGGCATTTTTGAGCTAGCGTTAGAAGTTCATGTTATATATGGTCGCAGGATGTCACGGAGGCTGAAACTGATGAAGAGGCCACAGCTCCGTCTCCTCACTGGAGCTATAACAGGCCACGCCTCACTAAACAAACACTTATTTAATATAGGTATTACAGACAGTCCCCTATGCAGAGCCTGCTTGGAGGAGGAAGAGACAGCCGCCCACGTCATTCTCGTGTGTCCAGGGGTGGCAGAATACCGGGCACAACACCTCGGATCCCCGAGGTCTCTCTCAGAAGTCGTCGGCAACATCAAGGGTCTGCTAGGCTTTCTGGTAGAGCTGGGTTGGCAAGAGTAGTGCCGACAACCCATCACGCAAAATAGACGCAAAATTTTTGACGTCGAGTTGCGGAAATTTAGCCCGTGCAAACCTATGGTCGCAGGAGCATGCAAAATAGGCACGTTTACAGAATACAACAACAAGACTCACTCTGCCTTCCTAGTGAGGTAGTGCTGGCAGGCGACTCGCAGCAGCGTGTACTCGAGCCGCGCCTGGAACGCGGCGGCGCGCGCGGCGGCCGCGGTGGCCGCGGCGGGGGCGGGCGCGAGCGCGCCGCTCGCGGCCAGTCGGGCCAGCTCCTCGCACACCGTCTCGCAGATGTCGCGGACGTAACGCGCGGACGCCGCGCCGCAGACGCTGTCCACCTGTGCCGATGCGATATCATTACTACAGTGTGTTAACATGACGCAGGCTTTTATTTGAACCGAGGATTGAGATGCAGATTCTTAGCCAAACCATGTGCAATGTTTGTTTAAAAATCCTAATTTTAAAAGTAATTATCTTTCTAAGAAAACTTAATTGAAAAGCAATGTACTTCAAAATAAATCGTTAATTGGCACTTGACAATGACAGATAGCAGCTACTCGCAACGTTTGACAACTAAGCAGTACACGCGTTACATTGATCGTTCGAACGAAATAAAAATAATTGTACAGTTAATTTAAATATTTGTCAACTCTTAATACTTGAAAACGATTGCCTGTAAAGCGTATTATTACCCATTTTCGTAAAAGCCTGGGTCATGGTAACACACTGTATACATTACCACAGTCTAAAAACCAATACAGTCATTCGACGAAGCCATCTCGACAGAGCAATCGTGCGGGGTGTGCGGGGCGCGGGGCGGGTGGGGCGAGCCCGAGCTTAACATCAAAGGCGTCGGTCCACTGTTACTCTTTACACTGTGACATTACTGTCTAGGCACGGGAAAGGGCTATTTGCACTGAATATCAGTTAAAACCTCGCATGTGTTTGCTAAGGAGCAGTACAATGGATTTCGAATTCAAATTATGAATTGATTTGGCTTCAATATCTATCCCTTATCAAGGCGAAGGGTTACGCTGACGACGAAAATTACTCCAATATTATTCTGAGCTATTTGGGACAGTTAAAAAAGTCACCAAACGATTGCGGGCAGGACAGCGAGAGTAATTTGTATGCAATTTTTCTGTCGAAATATGATGCCCACCAACACACACCTTTGTACTCGAGGTGTCTGCTACTACTCACAATGGGCTCACCTAAGCGTATACGGCGATGATATTGTTGATGATCTCGTAGACGTACGGCCTCGCTACGTCGGCCAAGGCGAAACATTATCGGCTCGATGCCGCTCATCAGCAGTCGTCCTGTACACTCGTGGCTAGCTACAGTGGGCTCACCACAGCGTGTACGGCGATGAGATTGTTGATGATCTCGTAGACGTACGGCCTCGCTACGTCGGCCAAGGCGAAACATTATCGGCTCGATGCCGCTCATCAGCAGTCGTCCTGTACACTCGTGGCTAGCTACAGTGGGCTCACCACAGCGTGTACGGCGATGAGATTGTTGATGATCTCGTAGACGTACGGCCTCGCTACGTCGGCCAAGGCGAAACATTATCGGCTCGATGCCGTTCATCAGCAGTCGTCCTGTACACTCGTGGCTAGCTACAGTGGGCTCACCACAGCGTGTACGGCGATGAGATTGTTGATGATCTCGTAGACGTACGGCCTCGCTACGTCGGCCAAGGCGAAACATTATCGGCTCGATGCCGCTCATCAGCAGTCGTCCTGTACACTCGTGGCTAGCTACAGTGGGCTCACCACAGCGTGTACGGCGATGAGATTGTTGATGATCTCGTAGACATACGGTATCGCGACGTCGGCCAAGGCGAAAGATTATCGGCTGGATGCCGCTCATCAGCACTCGCCCTTGTACTCTCGTGGCTAGCTACAGTGGGCTCACCTCAGTGTGTACGGCGATGAGATTGTTGATGATCTCGTAGACGTACGGCCTCGCTACGTCGGCCAAGGCGAAACATTATCGGCTCGATGCCGCTGATCAGCAGTCGTCCTGTACACTCGTGGCTAGCTACAGTGGGCTCACCACAGCGTGTACGGCGATGAGATTGTTGATGATCTCGTAGACATACGGCATCGCGACGTCGGCCAAGGCGAAAGATTATCGGCTGGATGCCGCTCATCAGCACTCGCCCTTGTACTCTCGTGGCTAGCTACAGTGGGCTCACCTCAGCGTGTACGGCGATGAGATTGTTGATGATCTTGTAGACGTACGGCCCCGCGACGTCGGCCAAGGCGAAAGATTATCGGCTGGATGCCGCTCATCAGCACTCGCCCTTGTACTCTCGTGGCTAGCTACAGTGGGCTCACCTCAGCGTGTACGGCGATGAGATTGTTGATGATCTCGTAGACGTACGGCCTCGCGTCGTCGGCCAAGGCGAAACATTATCGGCTCGATGCCGCCCATCAGCATTCGCACTTGTACTCTCATGCATGGCTAGCTACAGCGGGCCCACATCAGTATGAACGGCTATGAAATTGTCGATGATCTTGTAGACATACGGCCTCGCGACGTCGGCCAAGGCGAAAGATTATCGGCTGGATGCCGCTCATCAGCACTCGCCCTTGTACTCTCGTGGTTAGCTACAGTGGGCTCACCTCAGCGTGTACGGCGATGAGATTGTTGATGATCTCGTAGACGTACGGCCTCGCGACGTCGACCAAGGCGAAAGATTATCGGCTGGATGCCGCTCATCAGCACTCGCCCTTGTACTCTCGTGGCTAGCTACAGTGGGCTCACCTCAGCGTGTACGGCGATGAGATTGTTGATGATCTCGTAGACGTACGGCCTCGCGTCGTCAGCCAGCGCGCCGGCGGGGCGGTGCCGACCCAGGAACATACTCGGCTCGATGGTTCCCACCAACGGGTCTCCCTTGTGCTCCAGATAAGTCTCCGCGATACTGCCCTCGAGGCTGCTTAGAGCGTCTTTCGTGTCCTGGATGGCTTCTGTCGGCGGTGGCATTTCGTAACTGCAATCAGAGGACGGTACAGATGTAGACCATAATAATTTCTCTTCAATTTTCACAGATATGCCGTCAAATGAGTCATATTGTTGTCACAATCAACTTCAGCAGGTATCCATTGCATTGAAACTGATAGAGACAAACATATTTTATATATCGCTGCTGCCAGCTGGGCGAGCGCCACTAACAGCACATGTTGTTCAAATCCCAGATACAACACATGGTACCCTTGGAAGGCTTGTGCGATGTTACCAAGCGTATACTGCGCGCTGGCGATGGCGCCAGCCAACCAAGCGCCGACCAAGCGCTGTTGCCAGCTGGGCGAGCGCCACTAACGGCACTATGTTGTTCACGTTTCGGATAGTAGGGTACCTCTGGAAGGCTTGCGCGATATTGTCGAGCGTGACGCGGCGCGTATACTGTGCGTTGGCGCCGGCCATGAGCAAGCGCTGTTGCCAGCTGGGCGAGCGCCACTAACGGCACTATGCTGTTCACGTTTCGGATAGTAGGGTACCTCTGGAAGGCTTGCGCGATATTGTCGAGCGTGACGCGGCGCGTATACTGTGCGTTGGCGCCGGCCATGAGCAAGCGCTGTTGCCAGCTGGGCGAGCGCCACTAACGGCACTATGCTGTTCACGTTTCGGATAGTAGGGTACCTCTGGAAGGCTTGCGCGATATTGTCGAGCGTGACGCGGCGCGTATACTGTGCGTTGGCGCCGGCCATGAGCAAGCGCTGTTGCCAGCTAGGCGAGCGCCACTAACGGCACTATGTTGTTCACGTTTCGGATAGTAGGGTACCTCTGGAAGGCTTGTGCGATATTGTCGAGCGTGACGCGGCGCGTATACTGTGCGTTGGCGCCGGCCATGAGCAAGCGCTGTTGCCAGCTGGGCGAGCGCCACTAACGGCACTATGTTGTTCATGTTTCGAATAGTAGGGTACCTACCTTTGGAAGGCTTGTGCGATATTGTCGAGCGTGACGCGGCGCGTATACTGTGCGTTGGCGCCGGCCATGAGCAAGCGCTGTTGCCAGCTGGGCGAGCGCCACTAACGGCACTATGTTTAACGTTTCACTACGTTTACGGCACTTTAAGAGAATCATTTTATCATTGTTAAAATAACGGATATCTTACTTACTTGTTAATTGTAGTTTTTATTATTATTATTTTCTCTTAACACTTTGTTATTAACAACTACAACTTACTTTTATATTACGTTGATATTTGTACATCAGGAAACTATTGGTCTGTTAGTAAAATAATTTGTAGCTATTAGCTAAGTCACTCATATGTTATTTAAGACTGTTTGTTTCTAAATAAATAAAAAAAAAAAAAAAAAAAAAAAACTATGTTGTTCACGTTTCGGATAGTAGGGTACCTCTGGAAGGCCTGCGCGATGTTGTCGAGCGTGACGCGGCGCGTATACTGTGCGTTGGCGCCGGCCATGAGCAAGCGCTGTTGCCAGCTGGGCGAGCGCCACTAACGGCACTATGTTGTTCATGTTTCGGATAGTAGGGTACCTTTGGAAGGCTTGCGCGATATTGTCGAGCGTGACGCGGCGCGTATACTGTGCGTTGGCGCCGGCCATGAGCAAGCGCTGTTGCCAGCTGGGCGAGCGCCACTAACGGCACTATGTTGTTCACGTTTCGGATAGTAGGGTACCTCTGGAAGGCTTGCGCGATATTGTCGAGCGTGACGCGGCGCGTATACTGCGCGTTGGCACCAGCCATGAGCAAGCGCTGTTGCCAGCTGGGTGCGCCGCCACGCGGCTCCTCCAGGCGCGCCTCGAGCGCCACTGACAGGCACGTATTATTCAAGTCCTGGACACAATACAACAGTACATCATAGATCGAGAGCACAAAGTAAGGCATTGTAACCAGTGACGTTTTTATTCGGCCTTGACGCGGCCATTCGGACTTTATTCCTAAAGTTGTTTTCTAAAATAATTTTTAAAAAACCGGCCAAGAGCATCTCGGGCTATGCTCAGTCTAGGGTTACGTAGTTACTTCAAAATTGCTAGGCCGATTATGATCGAAATTTTTAAGTATTCTACAGCAATATTCATGATTTTTTTCATATTTTCCGTACCCACGGAACAGAAGTTAGACAGGAGACGCTTTTTTTGTAGCGATTATCTTCAAAAATATTTAATTAATGGAAAAAACTTTTTAAAAGATCTAATCAAGGGCCACACGACAGGATTTCAGTAAAATAAAAAATCATCTACACTTCACGTCAAGGGGATGTATTCGAAAATGCTCTTTCACGTAGCATTCCAGAGGGAAGGCTGCTAATGACGAGTGTGGTACCTGATCGGCATGGTCCTTGGCCGCGTTCTGCAGCACGGCCACGAAGGCGAGCAGGATCTGGCGCGCACGTCGATATCGAGTGCAGCGCCTCTTTCACGTAGCATTCCAGAGGGAAGGCTGCTAATGATGAGTGTCGGGTAGCAGCGCCTCTTTAACGTAGCATTCCAGAGGGAAGGCTGCTAATGACGAGTGTGGGGTACCTGGTCGGCATGGTCCTTGGCCGCGTTCTGCAGCACGGCCACGAAGGCGAGCAGGATCTGGCGCGCGCCGCGGCTCAGCGCGGCGGCCGGCTCCCCGGCCAGCAGCGCGCCCTCGCGCCGCCCCGCGCGACCCACGCACGTCGATATCGAGTGCAGCGCCTCTTTCACGTAGCATTCCAGCAGGGAAGGCTGCTAATGATGAGTGTGGGGTACTTGGTCGGCGTGGTCCTTGGCCAAGTTCTGCAGCACGGCCACGAAGGCGAGCAGGATCTGGCGCGCGCCGCGGCTCAGCGCGGCGGCCGGCTCCCCGGCCAGCAGCGCGCCCTCGCGCCGCCCCGCGCGACCCACGCACGTCGATATCGAGTGCAGCGCCTCTTCCACGTAGCATTCCAGAGGGAAGGCTGCTAATGATGAGTGTCGGGTAGCAGCGCCTCTTTCCCGTAGCTTTCCAGAGGGAAGGCTGCTAATGATGAGTGTCGGGTAGCAGCGCCTCTTTCACGTAGCATTCCAGAGGGAAGGCTGCTAATGATGAGTGTCGGGTAGCAGCGCCTCTTTCACGTAGCATTCCAGAGGGAAGGCTGCTAATGATGAGTGTCGGGTAGCAGCGCCTCTTTCACGTAGCATTCCAGAGGGAAGGCTGCTAATGATGAGTGTCGGGTAGCAGCGCCTCTTTCACGTAGCATTCCAGAGGGAAGGCTGCTAATGATGAGTGTCGGGTAGCAGCGCCTCTTTCACGTAGCATTCCAGAGGGAAGGCTGCTAATGATGAGTGTCGGGTAGCAGCGCCTCTTTCACGTAGCATTCCAGAGGGAAGGCTGCTAATGATGAGTGTCGGGTAGCAGCGCCTCTTTCACGTAGCATTCCAGAGGGAAGGCTGCTAATGATGAGTGTCGGGTAGCAGCGCCTCTTTCACGTAGCATTCCAGAGGGAAGGCTGCTAATGATGAGTGTCGGGTAGCAGCGCCTCTTTAACGTAGCATTCCCGAGGGAAGGCTGCTAATGATGAGTGTCGGGTAGCAGCGCCTCTTTCACGTAGCATTCCAGAGGGAAGGCTGCTAATGATGAGTGTCGGGTAGCAGCGCCTCTTTCACGTAGCATTCCAGAGGGAAGGCTGCTAATGATGAGTGTCGTGTAGCAGCGCCTCTTTCACGTAGCATTCCAGAGGGAAGGCTGCTAATGATGAGTGTCGGGTAGCAGCGCCTCTTTCACGTAGCATTCCAGAGGGAAGGCTGCTAATGATGAGTGTCGGGTAGCAGCGTCTCTTTCACGTAGCATTCCAGAGGGAAGGCTGCTAATGATGAGTGTCGGGTAGCAGCGCCTCTTTCACGTAGCATTCCAGAGGGAAGGCTGCTAATGATGAGTGTCGGGTAGCAGCGCCTCTTTCACGTAGCATTCCAGAGGGAAGGCTGCTAATGATGAGTGTCGGGTAGCAGCGCCTCTTTCACGTAGCATTCCAGAGGGAAGGCTGCTAATGATGAGTGTCGGGTAGCAGCGCCTCTTTCACGTAGCATTCCAGAGGGAAGGCTGCTAATGATGAGTGTCGGGTAGCAGCGCCTCTTTAACGTAGCATTCCAGAGGGAAGGCTGCTAACGATGAGTGTGGGGTACCTGGTCGGCATGGTCCTTGGCCGCGTTCTGCAGCACGGCCACGAAGGCGAGCAGGATCTGGCACGCACGTCGATATCGAGTGCAGCGCCTCTTTCACGTAGCTTTCCAGCAGGGAAGGCTGCTAATGACGAGTGTCGGGTACCTGGTCGGCATGGTCCCTGGCCGCGTTCTGCAGCACGGCCACGAAGGCGAGCAGGATCTGGCGCGCGCCGCGGCTCAGCGCACGCACGTCGATATCGAGTGCAGCGCCTCTTCCACGTAGCATTCCAGAGGGAAGGCTGCTAATGACGAGTGTGGGGTACCTGGTCGGCATGGTCCTTGGCCGCGTTCTGCAGCACGGCCACGAAGGCGAGCAGGATCTGGCGCGCGCCGCGGCTCAGCGCACGCACGTCGATATCGAGTGCAGCGCCTCTTCCACGTAGCATTCCAGAGGGAAGGCTGCTAATGATGAGTGTCGGGTAGCAGCGCCTCTTTAACGTAGCATTCCAGAGGGAAGGCTGCTAATGATGAGTGTCGGGTAGCAGCGCCTCTTTCACGTAGCATTCCAGAGGGAAGGCTGGTAATGACGAGTGTGGGGTACCTGGTCGGCATGGTCCCTGGCCGCGTTCTGCAGCACGGCCACGAAGGCGAGCAGGATCTGGCGCGCGCCGCGGCTCAGCGCACGCACGTCGATATCGAGTGCAGCGCCTCTTTCACGTAGCATTCCAGAGGGAAGGCTGCTAATGACGAGTGTGTGGTACCTGGTCGGCATGGTCCCTGGCCGCGTTCTGCAGCACGGCCACGAAGGCGAGCAGGATCTGGCGCGCACGTCGATATCGAGTGCAGCGCCTCTTTCCCGTAGCATTCCACAGGGAAGGCTGCTAATGACGAGTGTGGGGTACCTGGTCGGCATGGTCCTTGGCCGCGTTCTGCAGCACGGCCACGAAGGCGAGCAGGATCTGGCGCGCGCCGCGGCTCAGCGCGGCGGCCGGCTCCCCGGCCAGCAGCGCGCCCTCGCGCCGCCCCGCGCGACCCACGCACGTCGATATCGAGTGCAGCGCCTCTTTCACGTAGCATTCCAGAGGGAAGGCTGCTAATGATGAGTGTCGGGTAGCAGCGCCTCTTCCACGTAGCATTCCAGAGGGAAGGCTGCTAATGATGAGTGTCGGGTAGCAGCGCCTCTTTAACGTAGCATTCCAGAGGAAAGGCTGCTAATGATGAGTGTCGGGTAGCAGCGCCTCTTTAACGTAGCATTCCAGAGGAAAGGCTGCTAATGATGAGTGTCGGGTAGCAGCGCCTCTTTCACGTAGCATTCCAGAGGGAAGGCTGCTAATGACGAGTGTGGGGTACCTGGTCGGCATGGTCCTGGGCCGCGTTCTGCAGCACGGCCACGAAGGCGAGCAGGATCTGGCGCGCGCCGCGGCTCAGCGCACGCACGTCGATATCGAGTGCAGCGCCTCTTCCACGTAGCATTCCACAGGGAAGGCTGCTAATGACGAGTGTGGGGTACCTGGTCGGCATGGTCCTGGGCCGCGTTCTGCAGCACGGCCACGAAGGCGAGCAGGATCTGGCGCGCGCCGCGGCTCAGCGCGGCGGCCGGCTCCCCGGCCAGCAGCGCGCCCTCGCGCCGCCCCGCGCGACCCACGCACGTCGATATCGAGTGCAGCGCCTCTTCCACGTAGCATTCCACAGGGAAGGCTGCTAATGACGAGTGTCGGGTAGCAGCGCCTCTTTCACGTAGCATTCCAGAGGGAAGGCTGCTAATGATGAGTGTCGGGTAGCAGCGCCTCTTTAACGTAGCATTCCAGAGGGAAGGCTGCTAATGATGAGTGTCGGGTAGCAGCGCCTCTTTCACGTAGCATTCCAGAGGGAAGGCTGCTAATGATGAGTGTTGGGTAGCAGCGCCTCTTTAACGTAGCATTCCAGAGGGAAGGCTGCTAATGATGAGTGTCGGGTAGCAGCGCCTCTTTAACGTAGCATTCCAGAGGGAAGGCTGCTAATGATGAGTGTCGGGTAGCAGCGCCTCTTTCACGTAGCTTTCCAGAGGGAAGGCTGCTAATGATGAGTGTCGGGTAGCAGCGCCTCTTTCACGTAGCTTTCCAGAGTGAAGGCTGCTAATGACGAGTGTGGGGTACCTGGTCGGCATGGTCCTTGGCCGCGTTCTGCAGCACGGCCACGAAGGCGAGCAGGATCTGGCGCGCGCCGCGGCTCAGCGCGGCGGCCGGCTCCCCGGCCAGCAGCGCGCCCTCGCGCCGCCCCGCGCGACCCACGCACGTCGATATCGAGTGCAGCGCCTCTTTCACGTAGCTTTCCAGCAGGGAAGGCTGGTAACGGGATAGAGCACACGTGACAACTTGAAAGATAATCACCAAATAAAAAAATTGGTTGCCTGTAAAGTCGGTATACGGGCGAAAGTTTTACGTGACAACGACAAGGGACGCGTGCCTTTCACTTTTTATGTCTGTCTCTCTCGCTCTTAGGCGGGCTAACCATGCCCGAGTGGAAGGGACGCGTGCCTCTCACTCGCTCTCATTGTGAGCGCATAACGTGAGCGGAGCGTAACGCAGTTTCTTGAAGTGTCACCCGACAAACCAATTTATAAGACGTTGTCACGTCAAAAAAACCGCTTGCGGCGATAATGTGTGAAGCGAGACAGTGTTAGCTAGCATAGCAATGTCCCATTCTCACGCCGGCGCCGCATGCGATTTTGGTTCAACGTGACTTCTGCGATAATAACGGAATAAAAAGAGCACGAATCCAGCAATGGATTGCTTTTGTGTGGAAAATTATTAGTATTAAGTATTCTCTGTGAGACCCAATTCTAAACTACCTATTATTCCCTGAGATATAGTGGCTGTATCTTAAGCTGGATTATAAGTAATTTCATCAGAGACGAGGTGAATGATTACACACACATACAAACAAAGTACTAATTGTGAATAAATAAATGATTTAATGTGACGTATGTCAAAATATTGAAACAAATCTCTTAAACTGTTTAGTCTATCTTTCAGCTGCAAATAAATTTGCTATACGTAAGAAAAAAGAACACTAATTTCATATTGCTCTAGTTTTCGCATGACATGTTGTTTTCACTTGTGTACGTGACCTAATCTCTCGTGGAATTAACTATACCGGCAATGACTCTACGTGCTCCGCCACATGCTGCATGCGGCGACCGCAAGATTATAAAGATCACTTTAATCGGCCGTATTCGGCGATCGACAGCTGCCACCGCTGATGATAAAATGACTAGAATATCTGGATGCTTAGCCAAGTTGCCAATCGCTAGCGCTTAATCGTCAATCGCAGCTAACTGTCTTTGTCGCTCTAATATGAAAGAGTGACAGAGAGGGAAAACTACGATACGCTACTAAGCGCTAGCGCTTGGCAACTTGGCTAAGCATACTGGATGCTTAGCCAAGTTGCCAATCGCTAGCGCTTAATCGTCAATCGTGAGCGAAAGGCAGCTAACTGTCTTTGTCGCACTAATATGAAAGAGTGACAGAGAGGGAAAACTACGATACGCTACTAAGCGCTAGCGCTTGGCCACTTGGCTAAGCATACTGGATGCTTAGCCAAGTTGCCAATCGCTAGCGCTTAATCGTCAATCGTGAGCGAAAGGCAGCTAACTGTCTTTGTCGCACTAATATGAAAGAGTGACAGAGAGGGAAAACTACGATACGCTACTAAGCGCTAGCGCTTGGCAACTTGGCTAAGCATACTGGTATAGTTACCAGGTCAGTGACGGCGCCATAGTCGGAGAAGTGGTCGACGCGCCAGGTCTCGTGGTCGCCGAGCGCCTTCACTCGCCGCAGCGCGCGCTGCAGGAACACGCCCATGCCGTGCGCGCGGTACTCGAAGATCACCTTCTCCACTATGCTGAGCGGCTGCCGACAAACAAATTACTTCTTGAAGCGGCCGTACACCTGTAAGATCTGAAGTAAGTTGCAGGGACGGTGCTACGAACAAATAAAACATGGAAGCCGCACGCCATACTAAATTGCCTTTTAAAAACGGTCCTGAATTTTAGTTGACAAATATGTCACCCACTGTTCAATGCATCACGATATAGAATTTCCATTTCAACCAATAAAAACTTAAACCGCCATTTAAAAATAGTTGTGATTGGTCCAACAAAGTTTTGATTGGCCATTTTCTATAAACTTTTGTCAAAGATATTGCGCCGAAATATGCGCGGTGTTATGAAAAGCGCTATGTCCTGCCCATCTTGGCACAATTGAACAATTGGATTGTGGGGGCATTTTTGAGCTGGCGTTAGACGCGCATGTTATATAATAATATGGTCGCAGGGACGGAGCTACCTAAGGAACGATAGGTGCATATCACTATCTCATTCCTTAGTATAGCTCCGTCCTTATAACTTACGTAAGAACTTACAGGTTGGCTTTAGTGTAAGGCCTGAATGCATTTAGCAACCTGAAACATACGCTGAGTTTCATGGAGGAGCTTGGATGGTTGGAATAGGGCTACCTCGGCCTCGCTATCACGCACAAAAGGCACGATGGTTGTCGAGTTGCGGAAAAAGCCCAGTAAAACTAACTAACTAACTAAGGCCTGAATGGCGAGATTCGAGCGGCGCGGCGTATTTCCAATCTATACAAGGCCAAAACGCAGCCATAGGAAACTGATCGCGTATATTTTGTAATGTCATTTTTAAATTTGTGACTACGATCTATACACGAATTTTGCGTACTGCTCGAGTATAATTTGTAACGTGAATACTTGCGTCCCTTACTCCAGACTATACTGTACTAGTTGCATTGGGTACCTATGATAAAAGTTTGAAAGATAATTTGATGAAATAATAAAGGGTTTCATTCAAGTAAATGTTAGGTGTAACTATTTGAAGTTTATTAGTGTTTTAAGAATAAATATTTAAATAAAAAAGGGTATATGTTATACAATATTTTTATTGCAAAAGTAATTCAAACTAACGACCATTATTAACATTTTGCGAAATACACATACCTACCTATTTAGTTAGTTTTTAGCTTTTTATTTCAAGAGTATAACATTAACGAGCATTATTAATATTTTGCGAAACGTTGAATGCAAAGTCATGTTTCCTTTTTCTATTCTTTTTTGCTGTAGGTGTTGAGGCTGAGGGTCGGCCTGCTTGTATCCTGTTTTTAGTTCCCGCGTTCTTCAAGCTCCGTCTTGATGCAGATGTTGGTTGTACGTGTATTTTGCGAGACAGTCCTTTTTTGAAATTACTAAATATAAAAGTTTGGACCTGTTGGTCTGTAGCGAAGTTTTAATAAGTTAATTAAATATGAAGAAACAACAAAAAACCGCTAACCAAAACAACGGCACGTGCCGAAATATGATGCAATGTTTGGAATAGATACGCAAATACGAATTACCAGGCAACAGAAAGAGAGGCCAATAAAAACAAAATGGCGAGTATGCAACTACTGGCGTATACATTGGAATCTAGAATTCCCGCGCACTTGTTCCGATCTATACACGATTAGTTCGTTTGCAAACTGGCACTGTATAATTTGGAGTAAGCAAGCAAGGATAGATCACTACGAAGTATACGCGATTATTTGCGTACTAGTCATGTATAGATTGTAAGACCTTAGTAAAAAAGTGACTTACAATCTATACGCGATTAGTTTCATACCCCTGCGTTCTGGCTTTGTATAGATTGGAAATACGCAGCGGCGCGTCTGGCGGGGTGTGCAGCAACGCATTGAGTGGCCGAGGGATTTGAACGGCCTGCACTCAGGCCACAGGTTTGCGCTTGTTTAACATGGACCTACTCAGGCCATGGGGATTAAGACTTTTCATCTTTCATTCCGTATCTTTCACTCGAAGTGACACGTCTGAACATGTAGTGAAACAAAAGTGCCGAATGAATTCATTAGTGAACCGATCCAACAACGTGGGATCGATTCATTATAGTCTAAAACGTATTTAAATTCTAATACACGTCAAAAAAACTACCAAAGATGGCGAAATGTCACACAGCGATGTTAATAAGTTAATACAACTCGTTATTGTGTAAATCGTGATAAAAGTCATCCTAAATTTAAGATATGTTTTTAATGTATTAATCGCGTTACACTTCTCGGTTTAGTACAGTCAACAAAGCTACTAGCTTTGGCGTTGTATCCATCCGCGTTTAGATTATTCTTAAAGCTGTGAATTACCAGACATCAATTCTTAGGATATCACATCACTTCCGACATCATAATCATCAATCAGCTTATATTAGTCTACTGCAGGACATAGGCTTCTCCCATTTTACACCATCTAGCCTTCCATAGGGAAGTCCCATGTAGGTTTATGTGTTGCACATGGATAGCTTTATAATATACTATACTTAAAAACTGAATCGGATTCCAATATACGTCAAAAAAAATACCAAACATGGCTAAAAACAACATTTTGGTAACCTAACCAGTTTTCCTAAAAATGTAATCACACATTACGAGACTATTAATTGGTACCAAATGTTGTTAAATCCTGAGTTATTGCCATTGTAATTTAAACTTCTATTCGAAAAAACAATTAAATTAAATATCTTTTTCACTTCTCATGCTCTTAAATAGTAGATTGTACAACAAGGGCATAAAGTGACCCATTATTAACCGAGGCAATTTTATAAACCGAGGCAAACTAAAATAGTAGACGAGGGTAAAAAATGAACACTTTGGCACTGGTCTCACCGCGAGCTACTAAGCTATGAACTATCGGCTATAAACACGAACAAAAGATACGCACTCCCGTGTAAATAAAAGAGACACGGCGATACTCACCCGGCGGTGAGAGCTGATAGCGAGTATCGCCGTGTCGTGTGCCTTATGCCCACGTGAGTGTTAGCGTTTGTCAAATTGGCAAAGCCACTCGGGTATTTTTCCTAGATAGTACCCACCTGCGAGGGTAGGTCCAGCTTGAGCAGCGAGTCGTAGGCGTCGCGCAGACTGCGCAAGTTGGCGACGAGGCGCGCGCGCAGCGCGTCCGCGGGCACGGCGCCGCCGCCGCCTGCCAGCAGGCAGGCTCGCATGTGCGTCGCGAACACCTCCACTCCCGCTATTATCATCTCCTACGGCACAGTATAATATACATTACTACCAGAGCTCGGACAAATGTGCGTCATTTGTCAATAATATGGACAGAGGCCTATTTCTCGAAAGCTTGTAAGCCTGCACTCAGGCCACAGGTTTGCGCTTGTTTAACATGGACCTACTCAGGCCAAGGGGATATAAGACTTTTCATCTTTCATTCCGTATCTTTCACTCGAAGTGACACGTCTGAACACGTAGTGAAACAAACGCATGTGCGTCGCGAACACCTCCACTCCCGCTATTATCATCTCCTACGGCACAGTATAATATACATTACTACCAGAGATCGGACAAATGTGCGTCATTGGTCGCAATAATATGGACAGAGGCCTATTTCTCGAAAGCTTGTAAGCCTGCACTCAGGCCACAGGTTTGCGCTTGTTTAACATGGACCTACTCAGGCCAAGGGGATATAAGACTTTTCATCTTTCATTCCGTATCTTTCACTCGAAGTGACACGTCTGAACACGTAGTGAAACAAACGCATGTGCGTCGCGAACACCTCCACTCCCGCTATTATCATCTCCTACGGCACAGTATATACATTACTACCAGAGATCGGACAAATGTGCGTCATTGGTCGCAATAATATGGACAGAGGCCTATTTCTCGAAAGCTTGTAACTTGTAATACAAGCGGAAGTCCTTATCTAATGAATAGTGTTAAAAAGAGACTTCCACTTGTATTACAAGTTACAAGCTTTCGAGAAACGGGCTCCTGGACTCCAAAGTTGATTAAATGATTAATTAAACGAATCATTTCTTGAAATTAGATATCGAAGGTTTCAGGTGACTATTTACAAAGGTTTTGTTACCGGTGTCTAATAGGTAATTTTCTGAAAATGATTAAATGATTAATTAGTCAATCAACTTTGGAGTCAAGTCCATATTATTGCGAACAGTGACGCACATTTTTCCGATCCCTGATTACTTCAGACGCCGGGAACTAAACCTATAGATACAAAGCCTAAAAGCTTTGGTTTCCAAGGGAAGCAAGTATAGCGGTTTAGCGGATCTCTTAATATTGCCATAAAATAAAAAAACAGACAGTAAAAAACCAATAACTCAATGAACGAAACGAATCTACAACATTAACAAAATCCACTTGCACCTAATTATTTTTTTTACTTATATTGACATTAGTTCTGTTTTTTTTTACGGTAAAACGCCAAGATGTTCTGTCATTTTGCAAGTTACTTCCAGTATTTTACTTTTTAAAGCAGGATATAGCCGCTACTTTGCAGTCCGAGGACCGAGAACACATCAAGTTCAGTCATCGAACCAGCGTCATGATACTTCCTGGCCTAATTTGACGTACCTGCGTGCCAATATTACATTGCAAGTTTGAGAAAACCATTAAAACAATAAAATAATGTTAGACTAAGTATAAAATCAAACGATTCTTTATTTAAGTAGGAATATTAACAAGCACTTTTGACTCGTCAATTGTTAGCGATGTAAAGGTCTCAGTCACTTTGCTCTATATTCTCTATAATAATAAAATGCAGGTATAGATGAGGAGTGTTATCAAAAGCCCTTTTGAAAAGACATTCCTTAGATAATGTACGTTTAGAGATGTCTAATGTCGCCAAGCGTTACAATTTGCAGTCTAATTTACTCCAACGTTTTTTTTCATTCATGTCTTTTTATATTTCTTAGAATGGTTCATGTAATATGTATTCATGTAGTAACGATTTGTTTACATTGTTTGCAACTTGTAAAAAGCTAATAAAACTTGGTCTTATCTCTGGAGAAACGCATTTTATCGTGTTAGCGATGGCCTCTAAAGAGAATTGTAAGTGTAAGGCCTGAGTGTCGAGCGTCGAGCGACGCGTCTGGCGGGGCGGGCAGCGACGCGTCGAGCGTCCAAGGTATTTGAACGGCGTGCACTCTGGCCACGTAACATTAGCATATTTTATTTAACATGGACGCGCCCCGGCACGCCCCGCTGCCCTCCTCGCTCGAGCGTCTACTCAGGCCTTAAACCACATAATACATATTAGTACAAGTACAGAAAACCATCTCCAAAAACCCGTTTAAAGACATAATGACTCTTGCTACGATACTATTAAGTTCAAATTCCCACCGCGTAAGGCTAAATGCCAACGCTAAACAGTGTTGCCAGATGCCCCCGTCGCTTTACCTCCAAACCTTGTCCGTAATTCCCCCAAATATGGGGCTTTACATAGAAAAACCCCCATAAATATTTACTTGTTCATTTATTCAGTTTTTTACTCTACTTTTTATCTACACCCAAAGAACCTAAAGAAATTTTAATGTACGTCGACATTCGCTTACTACCATAATTGCTGGCTACCCACACGTTCTGGATTGTCGATCCACCAATCGTCGGAATATTCGTCAATTTCCTCTCTTAAATATGCAAGTACGTATGACAGAAAGAGAAAGATAGTAATCTTGGATCCGTCGATCAATTTTCGTGGTAGTTTGATATGATTAGACCATAAATAAAAAAAAATTAAGCTGCGTTGATAATTTTATATACATGTTAATCGCACATTTTAAAAACATAATTTATTTATCATATTTTTTTCCCTCCACCATTCCCCCCAAACACTTTGTCCCTCCATTTTTCCCTCCAGAGCAAAAAAAAACCTCCAGTTTTGGAGGGTTTACCCCCAATCTGGCATCACTGACGCTAAATGTCACGTAAAAGTGCGGTCTCTTTTTATAGCTTTTTATAACTCGTACCATTTCTAAAAAATAAGGTTGCTTCCTTTTAAAAAAATATATGGCTAATCTTAATATTTAATGATTTTATTATTCCAAACATATGAATTCATACAGAAAAAAAAAGAAATAATTTAACTTACAAACTAACAAATACTCGACGAACACTTTTTAATCAAAATATTTAATTACCATTCATATTGTGTTTTATTTTAATTTTTTTATTGTTCATTGTCAAAGCCCGGCCAGACAGTCACTGACAAGCCCCGAACCTCAGTCAGGACTGACCGTGTAGCCGGTTGTCTACGACAAAATTCCGTTTGACCTTCTGACGCCCTTGGTCATCGAGCGCGCGCTCCTGACCGATGTCGGGAGTGCCGGTTCGGAACCGTGTGGCCGCCTGTCGCTGAGCCTGACCGCGCGAAGCCAGTGCGCTCGGGACATCGTCGCGCGCGCACGTTTGTGAACTCTGGCCATAAAAGTATTAGCGCAAATCGTAATGGAAGCAATGAGATGCGAACACGATTTTATCGCGGAATTATTATATTTATATAAAAGATTACCCTGTTATTGGGATTTATCGTCACCACTATATACAGCGTGTGTATTTGATAAGGGCGAATATTTTAGTGGCGATTACTATCGGACCTAGGGAACCTATTTACATAAATTTATTTTAGAAATTAAGGTATTTTTTATTTCATACAAAATAATTGAGCCCGCAATGTATTGCATCCACTGGTAGCCACATTACTTAAAGTAGACATAAGTATCTAAACGTCATACGAGTCTCATGTCAGTTGGCCGGCATACATTGCTGCTGGGTTGCACTTTAGAAAAATCATTACACCTTATCAACAACAAAATTTAACGAAATGGTTATCTTATACGACTCGTAGGATCAGATATTATAGCTGGATTAATTATTCGCCCGTATCAAATACCCACGCTGTAGATACGATACTCTTACTTCACGCTCTAAGGAAATTAAGAGGATCGTCGTAGTCTAACATATCGACGAGATTTAAATGGCTTAAAACCAGTCTTTGCTTGCGCCATCGCTTCATCCATGTCCTCCTGTTTTTCTCTTTTTTATTGGAAGTGCTCAAAAGCAGGGATTGGAGACCGGTTTTTTCTCCATACAAAAGAACGGTTCGAATTCCGTTCTTTTTCGTTCTTCGGTGTATATTTATTTTATTAATGGAGTAATTCAAAAATACCTTGTTTATAATTACATAAAATGTTGAGTAACACATAAAGAGTGTAGAACATTTTAAACAATTGAGCTATTTCGAGGTTTTTCTAAAAAACCGGTTCCGATCCCTGCTCAAAAGTAATAATGCTACGCCAACTCTCTGAAATCTTGAGAGACACGGAGCCATTGCACGTACAGTCGGTCCGCGAGTTGTGAACACACTGATACTGATGTCGGAGCGTGGTCACCGACCGTGTAGCCAGACATCTCGAACGGCCACCACTGACCAAGGTCGAGCGGTCGGGGGCTTGTCAGTGACCGTCTGGCCCGGGCTTTATAATCAATTCTCTGGCAGCGGTCGAATTAGTACGTATATATTCGACGAACAACATTTGCAAATGCGCGACGTGAGTCACCGCTTGCCGTGAGGCCCTACTGATGTACTCCCCGGAGTGGCACTGACAGTTCGAACCGAACGCGCTAGTTAGACAGGCCAGTATGCTTAGCACATGATTGGCGCGACAGTATCTCGCCGCGAGATAGTCTATCCGTCCCTCTTTTGTTAATATAGCTAGTAAAGGACGGAAGATCAATCTCGCGGCGACATACTGTCGCACCAATCATGTGCTAAGCCTGCTGCTTAACCGTTTCAGTGCGGATAACACGCCAGGCGTGTCATGGATGTTTGTAACGAATGGCGTATGACATGATAGGCGTGTCATCATATTCTATGACGTAAGGCACGCTTGGCGTATCATGAAAAAATGGTTCGCCGCCATAGATAAAAGTTTTTGAAAATGGAACACGCAACGAATCGGTTAAAACTAAGGATACCTTGAGATCGGCGTGCCGCTGCGGGTCGGCCGGCGAGCCAGCGAGCTCGCCCGCGAAGTAGCGGCGCGCGAGCGGCCACAGGGCGTGCAGCTCGCTCGCCAGCGCGCCGCACGCCGCGCCGCACCACGCCGCGCGCGTCGCCGACCACGCGCCCTCACCCTCCGCCTCGCGCGACTTGCGTTTACCTGTACGTGTACCGTAGCGGTTTTTAAGAAACTTCAAAAAATGAGGAGGTTCTTAATTCGACCATGTTTTTTTTGTTTGTTACCTCATAAGTCATAACTTTCGACTGGGTGAACCGGTTTTGATGTTGATCTTTTTTTATTCGAAAGCTGATGCTCAAGGCTCGGGACCGGTTTTTTTCAAAAACCTCGAAATAGCCCGATATTAAAAATGTTTTATATTCTTTATGTAGTACTCAAAATGTTATGAAATTACCAACGTCGTATTTACACCATTAACAAAGAATTGATATACCGAAGAACAAAAACAACGAAATTCAAACCGTTCTTTTGTATGGAGTAAAAACCGGTATCCGAGCCCTGCTGATGCTTTCTGTTTGGTCCCATTTTAATTTGGTCTAGTTTTGACACTGGCATCCCTAATAAAATGGACGAATAACTCGATATGACGCCAATAGATTTAGTCACTAACCGGCATTCTCCTGGTCCTCGATCTGCTTGAAGTGCTCCTTCACCTTGTTGAGGAGGCTGAGCAAGTATTCCTTGCGGCTGGTGATGGCCTCCCACGCCGCGTCGCCCTCCCAGTTTAGACTTATCAGCAATCTGGAGAAGAATATAACCCCCTTTTTTACAAACGTCTCTTAGTTATTGCTAATTAGCAAGCCGATAAGTACCTATTATTGTCCCTTTCGGTCTTATCAATATATATGCCGATAGGGACAAATAGTTAACGGTTTGCTAATTTAGGAGAAGTTTATAAATAAGGAGGTTAGAATGAAATTAATAGAAATATGTATTTCTATCGATTCCATTCTAACCCTTACATAATATATCATATAGGGAGAAACATGAGTCGTGAACAATAATACGTTTTTCTAACTCTATAAACAACTAACAATTGAATGCCTCACAAGTTCATCGTGTTTCACCCTGTATAACATTGCCTATATTTTCTGCATTTATTCCCAGAACTCAAATAAAGAGTAAAAGTGTTGTGTACAAGTTGAACATTGATAATTTAAGCACGTATTACCTATAAAGTAAAACGTAGCCGATCCGATAACAGTATCCGCACAGTGGCGTGCTATAGGTGAGGCCTAGTCGTATATCCAGCAGGGGTAGAATATAGGCTGATGACGAAAACCTATTTACCTTGACTTGTCTACTTAGGTACACAGAAGAGAAGAAGATTGACAACTTAGACAGATTGTTAAATTATGATGACTTTACAGAGAGTACCTGACTTACCTGAGACAATAATGAAATACTTACTTAATATACTTCGTTTGCTCTTGGACGTTGACGGGCATTGTTTTCATTCTGGTGTATAAGTTTTCCTTGAGGCCTACTATTTTCTTATCTATTTCAGCAAGAATTTTTTGAAACAGCTGTAATGAAAAGCAAAACATATAAAAAGTTTTTATTTATTTTTCTGGGTGCTGATTTTTAGTAAAATCAGATCTATTATAGTAATTTAATTTACGTGTGAATGACAATAATAAAACGGGCACACTGCGTACAAGCCCGCACCTTGACGTCGGTGTTGCCGAACAAGTTGTTGACCCTGGTGTAGTCGTTGACGACGAGGTCATACTCCTTCTTGCGGATGTTCTTGTCGATGGAGGCGGGCAGCTGGAAGAGGAACTTGTGCCGCGTGAGGAGCAGTAGCGCGGCGCGAGTGCGGTCCGCGCTCTCCTTACGCGCCAAGATCTCCGAGAACAGGGAGTCCGCCAACACGATGGACTCTGCAATCCGATATCACACTTGCGGAATGGATAACCAGGGCGTTTTCCAAAAGAAACCCCAAATACCTAATTCTTCCAGATCTGGATGTGTTTGGGCTCATTCGATCGAATCAGAACCACGTCGTAAAATTAAATGTAGAAAATTTCGCGTAGAAAATTTGAGTTTCCGTTACGGTCGTAGTAAGTTCGTAGAAAAAACGTGACTGATGTGATTTTTTTGTTCTCTAGATCGAATCAGCTCGTGATACCGATTCGAATGGGCCCAGGCAAGTCCAGATCTGGAAGAACCAAGTTCACGGGTTTTTTTTTTTGGAAAACACCCAATAAGAATAACTGATACGCTTTATACATCGACTTTCAATCTTTTCACCGCTTGATATAAAGTCAGTACATTTAGTGCCCCGCCATGTTCAAGGCGTTGTATAAGTACATCAAATTCGTTAATGGACGTAGATGACACTTTATTATATCGTTAGCATGCAATATGCATACCTTCTATCGCGGTCTGCAGACTAGGCAGGGGCTCCTTTCCACTCTTTCTTTGATCTTCTTCGTACATGTTTTTCAGAAGCACCAAGCGATCTAACTGGTCCATAACTGCTCCAGTATTTGCCTTTAGAAAGCTCAACTGGCCCTCCTTCTGACTCTCGACCTGATTACAAATGTTATCAACTTATACAAAACAGTTTTCACAATAATCAATGACATACCTACAACAATCAAATAATATAATATATTAGATACCTTTCTTTGCAAGAAAACCATGCCAGCCCTTAGGTCTTCAAAGGATGTATTGCTATGGTGTTCCAATAGATACCAGCCAGGTTGAAAGTTTTCGTCAGACAGCTTCCCAGAACTATATTTAACAAAGTGAAGTTTGTTAATATTACTTCACATGTACGCCTTTGTAACATATAGAAACAAAGTAATTAAATAATTATTATAGCCAAACATGTACTTGTCAACAAATTACCAGGCCTTTTTTGGAAGTAATTTCGAAAATAAATTTAAAAAATGAGCCTGCCTTTTATAACAATATTAAAATGTTAGGTATTCAAAACTTAAAAGGCAAGTGTCCAATTTGCAGCTATAAGTATCTAAGCTATTAACTAATTTCCACGGAATTAAAAATTGTTTACTATGTCCACCCCTTTCGATTCAAATGGGCATTACATATCTAGGTTTCTTGCGGGAGAATTATTTATAAGATGTTTTCCCAAATCATGGTTCCTCCAGGTATTATAATACCTGCAGTCCGTAAAACGTATAGCTATAACAACGAATATGACGTGAACAACTATGAACTCAACAAATGAATGGTGACAAATTACCCGTCAGGAAACAATTCAAGCAGTTCTTCCTCAGGAAACTTGCAGTCATCTCCCTCGGTGGAGAGCCCCAAGGGGTCGGGCGGCGTGTAGGCGGCCGGCGACATGGGCCGCCGCCCCCACGGCAGGGACGGCGGCGCGGCCTCCTCCACCCACACCGCGCTCTCCTTCACCGGCCCAATTGATTCGTGATAGCCTAAAAGTGCATCATACATATAGCCACGTTCGTACTTTGTACCACAATAGGTAAAATATTTACAACAAATAGAGATACACAGAGTGGAATTTTGTAAGTCTGAAGGGGAAGTACTCTTAAAAGATAGAAAATTTTACTCAAAGAAATATTAATATTGTATACGTTTAAAAGAGGAGGAGATCTACACCGTGTCCAATAAATCCGAATACAGAACAAATATCGAATAAAACAAATGGGCAAATAGATCCTACAGTTATTATTTTATGTTTTATGAATGGCACACTTAAAAGGCACACTTGTATACTATATTCACAACAAATATTTTGGAATAACTCCAGCTATAATTTTTTTACCAGCCTCAAACGCGATTCAAACGGATCTTACGCGGCACGCACTATTTTCTTCACATTTGATCCCAAATACACCTGGTAACCTTTTTGAAATGATCTAGGTTCAGTGCCGGATTTACCAGTAGGCCAAGTAGGCCATGGCCTAGAGCGGCAGATTTTAGGGGCGGCAGATTTGGCAGCAAAAAAAATTTTTTTTGGTGTCAATAAAATAATGTGGCAGATTTTACATGCGGCAGAGTAGAAGCGAACTTTTTTAAACTTCGGCCATGGCGGCAGAATTATACAGGATGGAAGGAAACGACCGAGTCTAACAACTATTATGATGAACTTTCAGTAACATAGTACCAGCATCGAAATATCTGTAAAATAATGTATCCCCTCATACAAAGTGAGTGATTAGTAGAGTTCAATAGCATGAAAAAGTCAATTTTAACTAACGTACTGTGACTGATACAGTTGTAGATTAGAATTTATACGAAGGCACTGGGGTTGTGCTTTGTATGAAAATTAATAACAATATGCGACTCTACTCTTATTACCACACAAATTCTAGAAAGCGGTCGTTGAATTTGAAAAATGAAGAAATTCTAACAAAAATTAAAAATCTGTCTGAGCATAATTAAACCCGTTTAATAAATTTCAACTGGGTTTTTATAGTTAATTAAAATTATTTTTACTATACTAACTCGCAAATAATAAATAAATCAATATATTGATTCAAACTTTCATAATTATCACTCATTTTAATGACAATCGGGTCTTTATCGTGTAAACTTACGTTTAATTTTATCCTGACGTTTCGGGTATGAAGTCACACCCGTGGTCGCAGGCAGACCAATCAACGCCTTCGAGCTGCGCGGGTTTTTCGAACTACCCGCACTTGATCTTGATTATTCACTTCTAGGCTAGGGGTGTCAGCCTACACTCAGCATAAAAATAAACGTAAGTTTACGCGATTAAGACCCGTTTCTCATTAAAATATGAAATCAATTAATATTACAATAAAACCACAAGACAACAATTGTAGAAAAAATCTTTAGTTCCATCTTGTAGCCATTTTTAGTAGCTCATGGCTGGCTTCCAAATGAGTAAAATATTCCTGATTCGAAGCTACAAAATGGTAATTATTTAACCCCCATCTTGTAGCCTGGTTTGGTAGCTGGGTTTTAAATAAGAAAAATATTCCTGATTCGAAGCTGGCAATGAAACGGGAATTCTGAAGTCGTAGGAAGTAGCTGGCGTTTAATCTTTGTGTCAGGTATTTTCTGCAATGTATAGCGATCTTTTTTGGAAAAGGAATCCGCCTACTACACTACAGCATCTCAAATACACCCATGAACAGCAATTTTCTTGCGACCAAAAATAATAAAAACTTTAATGAAAGTTTTTGAAATTACAGCCTCTCAATCTTCAATAGAAAGAATTTATGAAATGATAAAATCAGCGTCGCACACTGAAGGATAAGATAATCGTTTCCATTTGGTAGCTGGCCCCAAGATAGGAAAACACGTTTCTTATTTCGTAGCTATCTACCAAATATGGCTCCCAGATGGGACCAAAATCTGAAAAACAGTAATAGTTCGTTCAATAATTAAAAACAAATCTAAAAATAATGAAACTTTCTAATCAATTGGACTTGCGTTTTTTTGTAAATTATTTATAGTGCGCTAACAGACATTTAAGTAATTTTTACAATTAAACAACAAACATAATTAAAGAAAGTTACCTGATTATTAATAATTAAAGAAACAACCAGAAAAACGTCGCATTAATAGGTATTAATGTAATGGAATTTAAAACGTATGTTTTTTTCTCATATGGAAGCCAGCTATGAGCTACCAAACATGGCTACAAGATGGGACTAAAAGTTGTTTTCTATAATCGTTAATTATCAGAAAACTTTAAAGCCAAATAATAATGTTTTCTGGTTTTATTGTAACATTGATTGATTTGTTGTTTGCGAGTGAGCGTAGTAAAAATAATTTTAATTACCTAACTATAAAAACCGAGTTGAAATTTATTAAATGGTTTAATTATACTCAGACTGATTTATAATTTTTGAATCCCAATTTAAGGATCGCTATCTAGAGTTTTTGTGTGATAATGATAAGGGTAGAGTCGTATATTATTATTAATTTCCGTACACAGTACAACCCCAGTCTCTTCGCATAAACTGTAATCTACCATTGTATCGGTCACTGTATGTTGGCTAGGCGTCCATCCCTCTACTGTCATACCAGCTAAAAGTTCGCGTACTGTACAAAGTAAGAGATGGCCTGCTACTGCGAACACCGAAGTTTGTAAATTTCGGGGATTTGTCTCCGTCACTCTAATGACGCCTTCATTGCCCGAAATTTGAAATTTGCGGATTTCGTAGTTCGCGGTAGGGATGTTGGATTTCCTTTCCTGCCACGAACGCTCCGGTAGCTAGCTAACGTCTGTGAAATGAAATATCTGCCAAATTGTCCAAGTATTCCTAAACGACTAATGTAGGAAACTTTTTTACGTTTCGACTTTCTTTGTAATTTTCCTAACAAATCATTCAAATTAGCACAGTGGATAGGGGCGGCAAAGTACAAATGGCCTACAGGCGGCAAATTTCTAAATCCGGCACTGTCTAGGTTTCTGATTTTATAAAAATGTAGTTGTGATTGATTTTATAAAAATGTGTGCATATTTTAAAAGCTTACACAACCTCGGAATTGTACGGTAGAGGTGCCTTCTCCTCCTGATCTAGTAGTAACAATGATGTCGCCGCGCCCTTTACAAGGCCCAGAACGGGCTACTATTTTGTTTTTGCTCTTCCACTCAGCAGACAGGAGACAATCACATCCACATATTATCAAACCTGGAACATTTAACGAGTATTAAGTCTGAAAATCACGTTAGAATAGGGAAAGTATTGATTTATAAAAATCTCGTAACTTTTTTTTTATCTGGGTTATGGAACATACTGAATAATAATAAATATAATATTTATCACACCTACTAAGTCAAGTATGTATCAACTAAACAATTGTTACCATATACTCATAAGTCATAAGAGTTATAACATATCAGCAGCAAAAAAATAAATTGCTAAAATTTACAACATACTATATTTATGAGCATTTATAGAGAAGTTTGTATAAATTTTTAATATTTTAATTTTTTATTTCAAAATTGAGGCTTTATATACAGTAGCGGAAAAAATCTATCATATTTATATTTGTATATAGAGATTAATTTGAATATTAGTGAAATGAGACTTATGTCATAATTATATTATGTTATGAACAATAATTGTATTGTTATTACAACCACGTTTACATGTAATTACATCCCACTATAGCTGGATAGCCAGTGAACCCTGGGAGTAACGGTCTCCCTGTAAGGTTAGAAATTTGTATACTTACGATTTATGTCATTCTAAGAGCAATAGCCATGACCTGGCAGGCGTCAGCCCTGCTCATTATCAGCCCCTTTATTTTTTGAACTGTTAAGTAAATTGGGTTTTAAAAGTTGTTTCTGTAAGTTTGAAAATTTAATAGGATAAAGTTTATTAATTGTACATCTTAAAAAAATTGACAGGCGATTAAAATGAGCAGAATTATATGACAGATCAATTAGAAAACGCACAGTTGATGAGGTAAAATAAACTTCATCCTGTATACTCGAAATTTTTATATATCTTCAAATAAACGTCTCAGAGTAAGTATGTATAATGCCAGGCGGTTTTGAACAGCATATGACCTTGCCAGGCGAGGTAAGAGCTTGCCAGAGAGGTAATACAGTTAAGTAAATTGGGTTTCAAAACTTGTTTCTGTAAGTTTGAAAATTTAATAGGATAAAGTTTATTAATTGTACATCTTAAAAACAATTTGACAGGCGATTACAATAAGCAGAAGTATATGACAGATGAATTAGAAAACGCACAGTTGATGAGGTAAAATAAACTTCATCCTGTATACTCGAAATTTTGCTGCTGTTTTTGTAATCGCCTGTCAATTTTTTTTTAAGATGTACAATAAATAAACTTTATCCTTTTAAATTTTCAAACTTACAGAAACAAGTTTTGAAACCCAATTTACTTAACAGTTCAAAAAATAAAGGGGCTGATGACAGTGATGACGTGCAGGGCTGACGCCTGCCAGCTCATGGCTATTGCTCTTAGAATGACATAAATCGTAAGTATACAAATTTCTAACCTTACAGGGAGACCGTTACTCCCAGGGTTCACTGGCTCTTGGACTACTACATGTGGAATACACGTTAATGTTATTTATAAGCTATAAACTTAAACACATATTTTTTTTTATATTTGAAAATGCTCAAAAGCAAATCATATCAACAATTAAACTTATAAGGATGAAAGTTTAATCCACATTATTATTTAGTACTCTCCTCACCACGGCTGTCATGAATACTCAATCAAACATAATTATTTTGAAAATGCACTCTAGCTGGATCAAATCCTCCTTTTCGTTTGTCTCTTTATTGTAATTGGATGAAAATCTATAAAGCCATTTAATTTAAAAATTTGTGATAGATAATTTTTACTATAGATTGTGGACTTTCTCGATTATAAGGAATAATAATCAATCTTCATAATATAAAAATTGGTTACAAAGTATGTAACTTAAACAGCCAGTTAATGCCAATAACGAATAAGCCAATAACCAATGTAGGACACTTTGTACAACAACAATATGTACCACTTTAGTGATGGACTCTAATCCTAAATATACAGGGTGTTTGGTTAACGATGTCGGAGCTTTTAAGGGCTTAAACTACAATCAATTTTATCGATAAATTACCATACAATTTTTTTTTTGTGCCAACGATAATAAAATGGCGGCCATTTTAAAATTTCAAACAGACGAATACGGGCGCACGTGATATTTCTGGAATTATACGTTTGTTATCAGTCCTATCCCTGCAAAAAAAGCTTAAGTTAGCTAAAAAATAACACCATAATTACAGTTATACCTTAAGTACTTTAGGAATTACAAGTGCTCAAACATGCACCAAAATAGCTGCATTTAGCGTTCCCAATGCAAAATCCATAAACAAATGAATGTCAGCAGTGTACTGACTAGTGAAGTGGCCGCCTTCGATCCATCCAGTGCATGTTTGAGCACTACTAATTCCTAAAGTACTTAAGGTATAACTGTAATTATGGTGTTGTGTTTTAGCTAACATCCTGTACTAACAAATAACAACACCAAAAACCTATCTTAACGACCTAGTTTTCATGCAAAATTAAATTAATTGAAAAATTAAGGTGAATTTTTTACTAATTTTAATTAAAAAAATTTTTTTTAGCCTTGTTGTTCAAATAGTTGAGTCAAATGGTTAGCTTAATTAGTTTGCTTATCTAATGAGCTCTCTAACGAGATTTTTTTGCTGGGATAGGACTGATAACAAACGTATAATTCCAGAAATATCACGTGCGCCCGTATTCGTCTGTTTGAAATTTTAAAATTGCCACCATTTAATTATCGTTGGCACAAAAAAAAAATTGTATGGTAATTTATCGATGAAATTGATTGTAGTTTAAGCCCTTAAAAGCTCCGACACCGCTAACCAAACACCCTGTATATATGGATGCTGTAAACTACAGTTGCAACACAAATTGATCTTAGTTTCGATAAAACAAGAATTAATGTATATTATTGGGTCCTTGTCCACCAACAGTGTTATCACACTATCTATACACAATTCTGGAAGCCAACAGTATACAATAAATACCACTTTTATTATTGACAAAATTAAAAACAATAAAAATTGGTTATTTGTAGTTTTTTGAGAAATATTTTCACAGCAAATATCTAAATATTATTGATACATATTTTTGAGGAATTGTTAAGTAATCATTTCATAAGATGACTATACATTTGATTTATTGTCTGTCTGTAAAATTTTTGTAAGAAGTAAACTAAAATGTATAGGAGCACTTTAAGTTTTAATTAATTAATATGTTCCAACAGTCTTATTACACAGAATTCAAGTGCACTGGCAGTTTTATATACACCTTATTTTGCCTTTGACTGTATTAATCATGTCAGGGCAAATCATTCAACCCTTGTGGTGTCAATCAAAGTTGCCACCACTGACAATTTAAAGTCTCATGTAACAGAAAGGGTTAATAAATAACTTAACTAATTGAGTGAGTGTACTGCAATGTAGTATGATATTTAAAAACAGTGTTTCCTTGGGTTTGTTATGGTTTACATACAATATATCCCAATAAATTATCAATTAAATATCACACTTCATTAATATTCAATATTTTCACCATCATTCCCCAACAAGAAATAATAAAGCAACTCAGTATAAGAATTCCTCAGTTCATTTAATTCAACACCCTTGTTAAAAGCATACATTCAAATTATAATATGTTAGGTATGGATATTCTAATACTCTCAAAATGTGATATTGCTTCTATCTGTAACAGAAACAATTTTGTGATATAATATCTCCTTGATATAATGAAATAATGCCATAGTCGAATACACATTTTTTAATTCAGCACCAAATATACTGAACAAATATTTAGTTTATTAGGTAGGCATCTGGTAGAGCTTACAGCGGTGTGTTAAAGTTCAAGAGATTTGAATGGCAGAGACTCAGGCCCCTTGGTACACATCATCTCAACAGAGGGCCTAAACCAGCACATTACATCCTTATTAGTAATAGAATATGTAGACTAGCCAATGAAATGCCAGTTACGCCCCTGGAGTTACGTACATATTACACCGAAGATAAGAATCGAATCCATAATTTAAAGTACATAGATGTGCTTACCTATCAAATCCGTCGCACTAGTGCCTAGAAATTCACCCCGAATAGTGACCCTAGTCCCAGGAGGGCCTTCTTTAGGCGATATTCCTGTAACGACGGGCGGCGGACCCATTGCAAATTGGTTTTCCCCTATTCAAAACCAATTTAATTATTTAATACAATTCATGTAGCCTCGACAAACTTGAATTTGGACTCGGTAGCAAAACTAAAAATCCTGAAATTCAACCCTTCAGAACTGTAAACTAAAGTAAAATGGTATATTTTTTCAATGCATCTTAACTAGTGACACCTTGGTGACAGTCGCCACAGTCGGTGACACTGACACTGACAATCAATCACAAATTTCATAAAGTATTAACAAACGTTCGAATATGGTACACTCCGCACCGCGAACTTGGTCCGCTCCGTACCAAATTCGATGGTGTGTTCAGCGGTCCGCCGACATTATTATTATTATTGACGGTGCGGTCGGTTCGATGGTTTTCCCACAGGATTTGGTGCGGTCCGCACCAAGTTCGCTCGTGTGGACGGCGCCACCGCACCGTTCAGCGCTTTACTTGTAGGTAATTAATTAAAAGTAAACAAACAATTCGTACATTTTCCAAGCAATTCAGCAAATGCATCAGAATTCATGCGAAGATATATACGAAAGTCTTCGTCATCGAGGTCTCTATGACTAAGTCGTCTGTATGACTCTCTGTCTGTCTTTTAAATAAAATTTTGCCCATTATTTTCTTTTTTTTTTCTGTTTATTAATTGGTGTTGTAGCGACGATGGTTACCACAAGTAATGCGATTTTAGCTTTTTTGGATAAAATCGGAAGCATATCGACGTGATCTCTGTCTAGTAGCACGAAAAGCACTGGACCGTTTTTGAACTGTGCGAATGGTGCGATGGTGTGGTGAGTCGAGCGCACGTACGGAGCGGACCAAGTTCGCGGTGCGGAGTGGACCATATTCGAACGTCTATTACTTAATACTTATAGTTCTGCAAACTACATCTGCCTAAATCCATGTTAATTTTAGTGAAATACCTCCTAGCTCTTAGTACTTTAAACAATGTTGAATATTCCCTTTCGGTCTCTGGATTATTATAATTTATTACGCATTTAATAAAAAAACTTAATTATCTATTGAATATCTATAATCAATAGGAGGCAGTATGGCTTAATGCTTTCACCTGTCCACAAGGACTAAAATTAAAAAGTATGAATTTTGTCATTTTTGACATTATTGATAAACTCATTGTCAGTCATTGTATTGCACGAATGTCATGTGGGTCCATTGCCATTAAATGAAATTTAGTTATTTTGGGGGCGTAATAGAAAATTTCAGTGAAAGAATCTTTCGATAATTTAATAATGATATAGGTGCAATAAATATCTTAAAATGGCGGAGTCAAACTTCAGGTGGTTAAGTAGTTATAGCGAACATTTATATTTACAATCCGGGACGACCTACTGACTCACATCCCTATTTTATTTCAGCAAAATCGATGAATACGGGTTTGAAAGACACGAAGATTTTGATTTCGACAGCTATGAACAATTTATGTCCGTATACCTACGAGTGCTTGCTACGCGAGCTCAGAAATGGGCTTCACTCCTCGGCGAAGGAAAGTCGGTCAAACGCACTAATACTGTCAAGAGATACGTTCGTAAAGGAATCCCAAGTAAATATCAATAATTTTGTATTTCAATATAGCTCACCGGCTTATACAAAATATTACATCTGTTGACTATATAGCAATAGAATTTTATTCTTTATTTAAACGAAACCACACTTAATCACATATACTATTATATGCTTTAAATTTGAATCGCCGGAACTGATGCTTGACGGTATTGTACTCGTGGTCTTGGAGTGTGACCTAATTCTTTGAAAATCATGAAAGTTATACCAGTCTAAGAATTCTTCTACTTATTTTATAGGTGAGCATAGACCGGCAGTATGGATGGCAATATCGGAAGCAGAAAAATTGAAAGACCAAAGTCCGGATCTCTTTCATAAAATTTTAGATAGACCCTTTGAAAAAGAATTGGTAGATTTAGTGAAAACAGATTTACCTCGGACATTCCCTGATAATATCTATTTTACAAAGGAAGCTAATCATCAGACACATCTGTTTCACATACTCATAGCATATGCACACAATAATCGAGTTGTTGGCTACTGCCAAGGACTCAACTACATTGCAGGTATTTAAAAAAAAATGTGTTGTTATCTAAAATTTAAGATTTTGTTTACTTTTTGTAACATTAACCCTTTACGTATGGGTCCATAATATTTGTTGTTGTATTGTTTGACTTAATACCATTACATAAGTATAACTATAATTTGTCAGTGGTGGCAACTCTGGTTGACACCTGTAGGTAAAGGGTTAGTGTTCAGAGGAGTGTAGGATTATAAATTAATTTATATAAACAAATTTAGTGTGAATGAAACCTACACCAAACTGTTTCAGGTTTATTGCTGTTGTCAACAAAGAGTGAAGAAGTATCATTTTGGCTATTGAAGGTCCTTGTAGAAAGGATTCTACCTGACTATTACACCAAGACTATGGATGGATTGATTGTAGATATAGAAGTGTTATCAGAGCTTGTCAAATCTAAAGTACCAGATGTTCATCAACATGTGATAAGCTTAGGTATGTTTCAGATTTTGCACTATTATCAGCTGGCAGATAACATAAATGATAATTTCAATTTGTCAATACTTTAATAACATCAAGCTTAGGGCAAAATAAATTGTAATGATATAAAAAAATATTGCTGATTACGCATTGTGAATGTATGTTCTTGCTGACATTAATTGTGTAATTCTATATACATGTATTTATAAATGATTACTTACTATTACTGACACTGCAATAAAATATATGAAATAAGGTGGAAGTAATAGTAACTGACGCTGTACCAATACTCATCATCATAGCTTGAGTTGCCATTGATAAGATAAAATAGACTACTAGGGCAACAATGATAAATGTATATTGAATGTCCCAATATGTGATATTGAAAGTTATACTGAGGTGCCACCTATTGGGACTGCCAGCAATAGCACCTGACACTTACTCATTCAATGGAGTTGACTAAGAAAATTTGCAATTTTGATAAATTTTGACGATGTCACCCTATAAAATAAATACTATTTAACAAAACTTACAAACTTGTCTCCCAAAATACATGATATCACTTTATGTAGATTTATATAAGAGCAAAATATTGTGATTCAGATAAATATTTTTCTGTTAACATGTTACGCACTGGTACTTCCACCTTATATATTTAATTTGACCACCATTTTGTCCATAGATGTTTTTTCTTTGTTTAACTAATTGGTTAATTTGGTTGTAATTTTAAAACTGTGTCCAAGTATGGAATTAAATCAGCCAAATTGAATTTAATTTTGTCACCCTCCATCCATAGCCTACTTGGCCTACATAGCTGTAGTTTTGGGGGATTAAATCCCGGCAAGGGTATTTATGTATTTATTTATCACAGATTTTTGTTCCTTTTTTTTTTTGGTTGCTGTCTAATTGTAGTATAGTATTTAAGTAAATGGGCATTTCACCCAATTATTTATTTATTTAAACTTTATTGCACAATAAAAAAGTACAAAAGGCGGACTTAATGCCTTAAGGCATTCTCTACCAATCAACCATTGGGCAAAAAGAAAGGTTTATGTGGTGCAGGCTTTTGTATTCGAAAAAAAAGGAAATAATTATCTATATACTTAAAGATATATCCAATACTAAATACTTACACAAGTACTTAGCAATTGAATTTAAAAAAGCTTAGTTTCAGTCAGCTTTGTAATGACAATTAAGCATTAAATTTCGATAATAACTCCGTTTTGGTGTTCATTTTACAAACTATAAGCCATATTATAATATAAAAACGCTGATTGAGTTTAAATTCCTAAAGATATTGTACTTAACTGTCATTACAAAGGTGACCCTAAAAGTGAAAATGCCCATCTATACATCCCTATTATGTACATATATTATATTGTCAATTGATACCCGCATCAAATGCTTGAGAGCTTATGGTGGGACTAGGTAGATTTGTGTAAAATGTCTCAAGATATTTATTTATTATATGGTTTCATAAAGAAACAATGTAACCTGATCTGTTTTTATCTATTTTTTTTCTAGTATGCATTGTATACGTCATACATTGAGATGTATGGTGCGGGAATGATTTGAGAATTAAAGTTCTTAACCAACCTGTTTGACCAACCGATAAAATAGCATATTACAACTCATATATAATTAACTCTGTGACTATGATAAAATTTAATTAAATATCATGTAATTTAGTAGGTACTTCAGAATAGCCAGGTCCACTCTGAATGAATAACCCAAGATTGCATGCCATTGCCAACCATCATGTCCTTGGTTCAATTGATATAAAAACAGACTATGTAGAATGCAGATGACCTAACCAATATTTGATTGAAGCCAACAGCCTTGAACGCAAGTGCCTATAAACTGAACTTGAGTCAACCACCCAACCATGTGAAACTAATGCTAAAAATGGTTGATCATGGCGGTTATCGGTTGAACCTGCTCATGTAGAATGCCTAAAAAATTAAAACATTTCTGTACAACATAGATTTAATACATATACTTCTTTTTTACAGGGCTTCCCTGGGCTGTTATTACCACCAAATGGTTCGTCTGTCTCTTTGCTGAAGTCTTGCCCATAGAGACTGTGCTACGAATATGGGACTGTTTATTTTACGAGGGCTCCAAAATTCTGTTCAGAGTTTGCCTGACACTAATAAAATCCAACCGAGCGGCAATAATGTCATGTAATGACTTCACATCTTTAGCAGAATGTTTCAAAGCTATTGTAAAGAATGCCAGTGCCCTTCACTGCCATGAATTCATGCAGGTGAGTGCAAGGCCATTTTTCGTTATATGTTGGTGATTAGGTAGTTAGGGATCGGCGGCCCTACTGCGAAAAACGAAATTCGTAAATTTCGAGAATTTGTCTCTCTCACTCTAATAACGCCTTCGTTGGAGTGACAGAGAAAACTCATCGAAATTTACGAACTTCGATTTTCGCGGTAGTAGGCCTGTTCTAAAAGAACAAAGAAATTACTTTAACAATTACTAGGAGTGCTGGATTTAATCAACTGATTATTTTTAATATTGCAGGCAATATTCAAAGTACCTGGCACTTTGTCAAACGCGACTATAGCAAAGCTTAGAGCCCGATTTGCGAAGCAACGACGTGAGCAGCTACAAAAGGAGCAGCGGTAAACCTGCCGGCTACTTCTCACAATTTTGATCTCACCCCATTTTAATACTTATCGAACTTAACTTATACAACTGGTGTGTTAATTATTAGTTAAGTGTTGGGTGGAAAATTAGACCATTTTCTAAGTGCTATCTAGGCTCAGTTAAAAAGGTATTGTTAATTATAGCACGAGTAGTGGCTTCGCTGGTCGTTGTCTTGTATCGAGTCGTGCATTTTATTGAGAGTTCATTATTATTTTTAGGGTTCCGTACCGTCAACTGCTACAACTTTGCACGGAAATTCATGTTTTTTTCAAGTAACTCTTAAAGTATGTGTTATCTGTACTCTTTCTTACATTGCTAAGCTAATCTAATTCAAAATACATTAGTATCAGGGTTCAAAGTATGCCAAATACTAATAGTTTAGCTTCTAGAAACATTTAAAGTTACAGTCAAAGTTGTAGCCAAAAGCTGCAACTTTGCCTAGTGGATTATCTGTGGTAATATATGGAGAATTTAAAAATGGAAACACTTTTTAATTTTATAGCAGTCATATCTAAGCCAAGGTGCCAGTAGAATACACTAAATACTACGCAAATATTTTTTTTACGACATAGGCATAGTTGTGACGTGTTCTACAGCATTTCCATACATTGTCCCAAGCGTAGCTAGGGTTGTGCCAAACAAAATAGACACCAATAATTTTACTACTTTAAAAAATTGCATTTCTTTTATTAATTTGCTAAATTTCAGTATTGTAAGGGTTGAAATAACAAATAGTTAATAGTAGCTAAAGACTTAATTAATAAAACTATTTTTTTTTTCATATTTTTTTTTATAAAATAAATATAGTGTCAACCCTAGACTAGGCAATTTTGGGACATGTACATTCTAAGAAACCTTTCCCAACATTGCCCGTCGTCATTCTGGCCTTAAAAGAGTTTATTTACATGGAAAACTTCATAAAACATCGCAAAGAGCATATTTACTTACCATATGAGTACTCCACAAGTGGCTATAACAGATATTTTCGCACTTATAATAAAAGTTTTGAACACATCGAAAAAACACTTGGTTGCTTTCTAAGCGTTAACACCGACTGAGTTTAAAAGTAGGTGTGCTGCCAGGAAAAAATATGTTGAAATGGGTTGCCAGATAAATTCTACAAATTTTACTATTTATAGAAGAAAAGAATATGTAATAGTTTGGTAGAAAAGTGGGTTTTTGTAAAATGGGCAAAATTGTAGCAGGTTGGCAAAGTTGCAGCATTCGACGGTAGCCAAAATGCCAAAAACGGAACCCTTATAGATTCGTCATGTCCGTCTGTCACAGCCGATTTACTCGGAAACTATAAATGTTACAGAATTGAAATTTGGTAACGGCATGTGTTGCATAAACCGCTACTGAATTATGATACTATATTGTAAAAAAAATATTGGGCGTAGGGGCCCTCCATATATTATGTAAAAATCCATAATATAAAAGTTTATTTATCACACTTTTATTTATGCTAACCGTTTTCGAGATATCAGGTTTCAAAGTCTGAAAAATGTCCCCCTCCCTCTATTTTTTAAACTACGCGGTATAAAATTAAAAAAAAAATGATGTTTTGCTTATTAACAAACTCTATCAATGATTTTTGGTTTGATTAAATTATCTCTTATAGTTTTTGAGGTAGGTTGATTTAACTGTATTTTTAATGAAATGATAAATTGATAATGGTACGGAATCCTTCGCGCGCGAGTCGGACTCGCACTTGACTGGTTTTTTATTCTCTACATTAAGCAGTTTGCTGGCCTTGACATCTAAATTGATAGCATTGATACCTTAACGGAATCGATCCGAGTCCATGTAACTCGACGTGAGGAATATATTTTGAATTGTGGTGAGAAATAACAGAACTGATAAACATCCATTAGCACATTATTATGCTAAAATTTAGTTGGTTATTGCTTATTTATAATTAAGAAAAAACATTTCTTTATTGAATGTATTATTATTGTAATAAAATACATACACCATAAAACGTTACAGTTTGTTTTATTGTTATTCGGAACATACGAGGTACACATACCTACTAATAAGTAAGTACTAGTAACTAGATAAAATAAATAATGACGAGGCCTTAAGGGCCGACTCCTCTAGTGCCTACTCGTGCGCACATAGCCTGCAACAAGCCTGGAAGTTATTGCGGAAACGCAAAATTTAATATTTTATGTTTTCCACTGTGGAACGGTATATAATTTTCCTGACTAGTGCGCAAAAACGAACTTCTTGGAGAGCAGAAATATCAGCATGGATATAGATATAACTATACACTACATTAGGTAATCAAACAATGTTTGTTATCTGCAGTAGCATTGTCATCAAGTGTCTGCTATTAACACTGTTGGAAAATAGTTGAACCATCTTGTCAGAAATGCAACACAGAATATTGTATGTATGTACATCTACTAGAATATGTTTGCATTGTTCTATAGATGAATAAAACTAGTAAAGTGGGTTGGAAAGTATGATATAACTATTATATGGCAATAAATACCTCCATGCATACAATGCTGCCTACGGTGCTATACATTGATAATCCTACATGAAATAAGTCTAACATTGTGTAATACATTTCCCTGAAGCCTACCAAACTTATGAACATATTTACACAAAAATTCCAAGTTATGATTTCCCACTCTCTAGAACGTCTTTGGCTTCATTGATCTTGGCGGCAATGAGCGGGGATCCTCCTCGGTCTGGGTGGTTGAGTAACATAATTTTTCGGTGAGCATCTCTTATCTGCAATTCAACAATAAAATATTTATATCAATATTAAACACAGCAAGTTCACCAGTATTAATTTAAAACAGTATTCACATCTACCTTAGCTTTATTTGCTGTAGGGCTAACACCCAAAATTAACGCTGCTTCTCTTTTTGTCATTTTTTGTTCGAATCCGCCTTTATAGTACTTCGATGTGGCTTAGGATTCTGCATCAAATTTGGGCAAGTGTTTAACAGCCTCTGCAAATTTCACAGAAGCATTAGGCATTTGCTTCAGGACATATCGACCAGCAAATCCTACTGCTGCCATCCCAAGACCAGCAAGGATAATAGAACTCGCCTGAAAAGAGTATTAAGTCAATGTTACACACAGTGATGCAGTATTATGAAATAATGAGGTTATAAATATTACGCACCATACTTTGACTATAGTAAGATTGATAAATATGGTAGATGTTGCAGAATATTTACTAGTAACTATCATAAGCACATTGCAGGAAATTTTAGTAAACGATTAATTGAACTCAAGGTTCGTTCTAGTTCAATAATTTAGTGAATAATGGAAGCCTATCGCTACATTGACCTCACATTTCACACATTTAATTTGACAATGTCAATGTAATGAATGACAATTACGACATATGTCAAAATGAGGGTTTTTGATACTTTTTCTGCCGCTATGGGGAGGTGAGATGGCAGCACTGAGCCGACCGTTTAACGAACTGTCAAAATAAATACGCGCATTTAATTTTCAACATATTTATAGGTTTATTTATTCTGAAAACCATTACTTTAGGCATATTATTACCTAAAATACATAAATAAAATAGTTCCAAGTCAATTCTCATGAAATTAACAAAGTTAAAGTAATTATTTTTAATACCAGTGACTTTGCGCGCCTGTTTTATAGCTCCGTCTTCAGTTCGACGACCGCGTAATAGTCGTAATCCATTACAAAATCAATTCTCATCCAAATAAAATAGAATTTCAATATTTTAGGCCCAGGTGCCTATGAATAGTATGAATCTGACAGTTGTCGAGACCAGGTGCGTACGAAGCGCCGCCTGGTGGCAGAAAAATTATCGAAAACCCTCATTAAATGGAGCTACCAGTGCGCAGCCAAATAACGTACGAACTTGTAATTGTCTGAACAAGAAAATAATAAAATTCGTAGTCACTGTTGACGACCGTGTACTGCGGCCTACCACGAAATTCGTAAATTTCGAGGATTTGTCTCTCTCACTTTAATGAAGTTTGAGTGACAGAAAAAAAATCTCGAAAAGAGGGATTTCTGAAATGACGTTCACCAGGGCGGCAGCACTGAGGCGTCAGGTACAGAAAGTTGTCAAAATTCTCAAAGCGCCTATAGTTTCGTGTTCAAATGTTTTTTATGAGTTAATAAAATTATAACAAAAAAAATCTTCTAGTTAGTTTTTCTTTAGGACTAGACCAAAGAATATAATATTCTAAACTAGATATTTTTACACTTCATCAAATAATCAATTTTACCATGGACAATGAAGAGAAATCAAATTTAATCTAAATAATAGAATATTAATTACATTATAAAATAGTTTATTCTTCTCTTTGCTAACTTGCCCCGTTTATGTGTGAGACTCGGAGGAATCATTGTTCTAAGGTGTGAGAGCTAAAACGAAAGTATCAAAATTGTAGCACCTACCTACAATATCGCTTTATTTATTATTTATTAGCTGCAGTATGGCTGAGTACACATTGGCACAATGTAGGTCAATTTGATACCGTTATACATGCATTATACGAAAGAGGAGCAAAGCGATCTCGCTCCATCGTATAGTGAGTCCTTTAGATTGGCCCATATTGGGCCAAAGTGTACTACGGCCTTCAGGCATATAGAAAAAAGATAACCTTTAGCAGCATTGTTTTCCTTTTAATAGTAATTATAGTTCAATATGTCACAGTATTTTTTTCATCTAAAATGTTAGTATCTAATGCGTTAAGCGACGCCAGTCGCTTAGAAACTATACGTTTCGTATTATTAATGCTTCGATTAACTGTGATGGCAGTTTTGGTGGCATTGCTAACATTCCATCTGCGCTCAGTGCGGGTATTTCGCTGGGAACAATCCGTTTCTGGTGGTGTGTTAGTGACATATTTCATCGTAGCTACCGCATTAGCTCTTTGTGCAGGGACTGCTGAACAAAAAATCACAGGCATTGTAGTCCAATGTTACTTGTGCGCTACAGGCGCTATTTTACTAATACTGAATGCGATAACTTTATGGAGTCGTTGGCGCCGAGCTGGAGACCTCACTCAAGCTGTAGCAGACTTACTTTCTGCCCTTGGCGTGCCAATTAGAAAACAGGTTTAACAAACTACTCTTTTATTCATTCACCACACATACTTATCACTACATAGTATAAAATAAAGTCACTTTTTCTGTCCCTATGTTCCTTTGTACGCTTAAATCTTTAAAACTACGCAACGGATTTTGATGAGAATTGATGATGAGAGAGGTAGAGTAATTCAAGACTTTCAAGAGGAAGGTTTTTATGTAGGTATAGTACCCGTATATAATATTATGTAATACATTTAAACGAGCATTTTTAATTTAAAATATAAGTACAATGTGTCCCAAGACGTGTAGGTAGGACAAGGAAATGTAGGTACCTTAATTATATTTAACCTATGTATGACATTTTGCTGAAATTCAATTTTATTACATTTTTAAACGTGAGTTATAATATTATGTTTAATATAATACATTAAAAGATTATCTGAAAATTATTTGTTTCGTCAGGGAATCGAACCAACTGTAACGTGTAAAAAAAATCTAATTTTATGATGCCTTATACCTAGAGCATGCACCTATAAATTGGATTGTTCTAAAGGCTTTAACCTCCTGAGTCCCTGAGTCCGTTATAAAGGCCAAAATCATGACATACGTAAAAAATAAAGTTATCCATAAAGTCACGGAGTCCGTTTTAACGGCTAAAATCATGACATTTGCAAAGACCGAGCGCTAAAAACTAAAATTACCCATAAACGCCGATTGTCCGTTATAAAGGCTTAAATGTTTCTCGATTAAAATCAGGCGATATTGGCGTGATTTTGAGAACCAATCAGCCAATCCGAAATATACCAATCTCTCTTTAGAAAAGGATATTGTCCAGTAAACAAGAATATTCCGTTCAGTGCGACGTCACAAGTCCGGTAAGAAATCACGTCGCGCAGGTGGAGGTGAGTTCAATTCATTTTTTTCGCTTAAACCTGTTTGTTTTTATGTATTTATAATGTAATTACTGGTTTTATTGTAAATATGATGTTTTTAACTAATTTGACCTTTGTAACACCCTGTCGGACTTTGTTTATACTATCATTAAATTCTCACACTTGTTTGAAACACGTAGATTAAAATGTATTTATTAAGTTATATAATGTTACAGAAGGTTTATTACAATTATTGTTAAGTACTTACTTAAGTATGTTAGTTACTTTTCATCACACTTGCTGTCTAAGCGCGCCATTGCTTGCATGCGTAGCGGGAGTAATAGAAAAGTGAAATTCCCAAGGGAGTGATATAAATATCAGTACTACGTCATTTAACAATATTTTGTCTTAAAACTTTTTTTGTTGGCAAGTGTGATGAAAAACTTTGTATGCATGATACATGATACTATCACAATGTACTATTATGAGGACACTATTGTGATATGACAAGGTTTCTTTTTTATTTTTCAAAGTTACACCTGATTTCATACAAAATGACATATAATCGCCACATTTATTATTATAATCTTAGTCACATAAAAGCCGAGAGGCCTTTATGACGCCCAAATAATTTGTAAAAAGAAATATGCGTAAAGTATCCCTCTTAGACTATTAACCAACTTTGTTCCAACAAAAATCTGACAACCTCATTTTAAACCTTAAAATAAGCGACAGAAAGTTCAGGACTCAATGATGGTGTTATAAAGGACTCTCGGCTTTTATGCGAGCGCACTCGATTTTTACCCAGGACTTAACGCTGATGGTGTTTTAAAGGGCTCTCGGCTTTTATGCCAGTGTACTCATTTTTTATCCAGGACTCAGGAGGTTAAAGGAATAGGCAGGGTAATAATGATCACTAAAGCAGGCACGGAACCAGGATTCCTTTCAGGGTGGGCTTTTTTTTTCGATGTTTACATAACATATTTACCAATGTTCCAGCATCACACCTAGATCCTATGTCAAGGGGGGGGGGGGCTTGGATTCGCGCCTGGACTAAAGTGTTTGATTAAAATAAAATAATCTCTTCACCAAAACATTATATCAACAATAGGGGAAGGAGTCCTTGTCCTAAATGCGTCTAGACGCGAACAATTTGCTAAATATAATCCACATTTGCATTCACGGCTTCGCGCCGTGATTCGCTTGCGAGTGGAGTGAGGCTTACCGTTGCGCAGTTTATATATACTTTACCAGGTTCTGTATTATAAATACGCTAAGGATTGATATTGTATAGCCCGCAGCCCGCACCGCGTTTCGCTCAAGAGTGAGGAGTAGCCGTTAGTTATAAGTCCAGGGAATTTCGCCAACGTCCGTGGGATACAATATGCTATTATAATCCCATATATATTTTTCACTGACGGGGATGGTAACCGCGACGTTGATGTATGTCTCTACACTCGCATCCTTCACGGCGATGTCGGCGATTTCGCAACCTAGTTCAACTTCAATCACTTCACGCCAATATGGTGGCACCAAAGCGTCAGCTGGCCTACTACCGCGAAAATCGAAATTCGGAAATTTCGAGGATTTTTCTCTGTCACTCAAACGTAGGCGTCATTAGAGTGAGAGAGACAAATCCTCGAAATTTACGAAGTTCGTTTTTCGCGGTAGGGCCGCTGTTCGGATTTGTTTGCGGCATGAGCTCTAACTGGTTATTTCCTTAATATATTTTTCTGTTTTCAGTAAAATTGTAAAGGGAACAAGTTAATCATAAGCAGATAAACGTGTAATATAAAAAAATTGAGTATAACTTGTTCCCTTTACTACAAATTAGGTTATAATATGCCTTATTGTGAAGTCTTACAAGTTCGAGCTTCGCATCTACTTTGACCCGGTGCAAAATACCGACAAAAAGTGTCGTTTTCACACTCGCGTTCGCAGCTTCGCGTCGCGTCTTACGAGTGGGGAGCGGGTGTAGATTATTAAAGCACCATGAGTTTAAGTTTAGCACTATGGTTACGTGTATTTTTTACTTACAGATGCTGGCTAAAATAATACTTAGTGCTGCAGCTGCCTGTATTTTCATAGTCGACATGGTATTGGTTATAATACATAGGGAACATATCCGTATTGCAGACTGATATGTTCGGTTGAATAAAGTACCTAGTATACCTACATAATATCTCAATCATATTATTAATTGTATGGATCGTATAGGCTCTAAATACCTGGTACCATATCGCCACAACTGTGTGAAATATAGAAATATTAATAAATGGGATGTAAAGTTCTCAAAATCTATGTGTTCTCATTGGTTGGATTACAATATCCTAAAGAGGGGACGAGCAGGCAAGCAGTGATCATTTGCAAGTTTAATGTTATCTCGGTTTCTTCAGTAGAGCACAGACATGTCTCATGTGTCGCTGAAATGTGGAATTGCCCAGGTGGGCTAGATTATAAACGTTTCGCTGCGGACCGTCCTGGGATCAACGTCAGCAAATAAGATTCTCTGGCCTTCGTTGTCTCTCTGGCAAACTCCAACGATAGTGAGCCTGTGCCGGGAGTGAAGTAACTCTTCAGTCAGAATGAGTATTTTGCTGTTGTTGTTATAATTATGTATACTAAAGGCTATGAGGCAAACTATGTACGCGAATCGCGGCGCGACGTGGGCGCGACTGCGGAGAAAACATTCTGCGACGTTGATGTACATTGATGTATGTCTCCACGCTCGCACCCTTCACGGCGAATTCGCAGTCTAAGCCAGTAAAATTATACAGGGAACACGTTTTACTTTACAATTTTACTGAAAACGGAAAAATATATTCAATGAAATAACCGCTCGGTGCCGGCATCTTGCCGTGAACTAGATTGCGAAGTCGCAGTGATGGTTGCGAGTGTGGAGACTTTCATCACCGTGGCGGTATGTTCTCTCTGCGAAGCCACGCTGCGATTGGCGCACATAGTGTGGAAAGCATACAAGTTTGCGCTTCGCATTTCCTTTGACGCGGCCCAAAATAACCGAGAAAGCGACCTACAAGGCGAGAAAGCGCGAACAATATGCGAAATCGATTCCACACTCGCGCTCGTGACTTCGCGCCGCGATTCGCTTACGACGAGTCGAGTGGCCTTAAGGGATCGGTACTATAATATTATAATTTAGAAACGCTTTATTAATGCCCTCGTCTAAGCTCACCACAAGGCGTCCTTTATACACAAAATTTACTTTTCGTGTTCGTCCATTTGAGTGATCGACCGCACAGCGGCACAGTAACTTGCCAGTAGCCAACCAAAGATAAAGTAGTTAACTCTCAAGGGTTCCCAAAGTAGGTAAATATACTTAACGCTAAAACGTAGTGATTACATTTTCTTTACTTAACCCACTTGTTCTTTATGTCACTCTTTCTTGTCAACAGATTAGCCAACAATATTATAAACGTTATGTGGACTGGAGTCTTGCTAAGATATAATTCACGCTTCAAAGTACTTTATGTTCGCGGGGAAAACATGCGAATTTGATTCAAACACGAATAGAGGGGCTCTTACTGCCGCCAGATAGAGTCGTGTGCACATAGCAAAAAACACAGTCATTATAGCACTGGCAACACGTTCAGTACATTGGCCACATACATTTTAAAGAAAAAAGAACGGGCCTTTTCTTTTGAGGCGCAACATGGCTGGAGATCAAGCGCAGTTTTACCAGTTATTAAATACATTACTATCTACAGACAATGACATTCGATCGCAAGCAGAGGTATGTTTCAAATATAATTTGTAGATAGAATTGTATTCCCAGTATAAACTCTACTTATATATCAATATATTTCCTGCTAACTAGCAGTCACAGCCTCGTGTCAAAACGTGGTCATGGAGGATCTTTGCACGTTCTTGTAGCCTAACCAAACTTTGTGTCTTCAATTATTACATTATACAAATATAGGAGATAACCTGTTGAGCATGTCGTATTATTTCCGATTTTTGTTTACTGCATTAGGTGATATGACTAAAAATAAGTGTTGTTATGTCCGTTTTTCGCCAGTACATTTACCATTAGTGTAGCTACAACTTCCACTGAGAATACCATTTTAGACCTGTTTTTAAATGTCCTATTAGCATAATGCGTGCCATCCAGCAGCCGGAAACGAATGATTTAACATCGCATTTCTAACGTACATTTGTTGTAATTTATTACTTGCACTTAAAATAACCTTCAAATATTATCATAAACATGCATTTCGTACTATAACTTGGATACCCGGTGCACTACTTGCACTCGTTATACTACTCTTATAATTAATTGGTGATTACTTTAATTGTGACTAAATTAATCGAAAGCTAAGGCTAGGGCAATTTAGATCAATCCATTCAGAAATTTGATTAGTCAGTCTTGATTAAATGATAATCTTTTATTGTATTAATTTTCCATGAATACTTATATATTTGAACAACAGGATATAATATCTATTCTACTTGATATAGGTGTAGAACCCTACTGAATCACTAATCCTTTCTATCATGCTATGATATACAGTGTGTCTTTAGCGATTGGACAAAGCCAAAAGGTACATATCCATTAGGGCCATTGAAACTACAATGTTACAAACTATACTGTCACAAAGAAATTAAGAAAACTTTTAACCTATTATTAATGTGAGACTTCAAGATTTGTCCAATGGCTAAAGTCACCCTGTGTACTGCTTTGAAAAATACAAGACTGAAATCCTTTTACTATGCATATTTTAATTAAATGGTTGCTTAGTACAAGTGACAATTTTGATTTCTTAGAGACACTATATTTCATTTCTGTAACTCCTTTTTTGTCATATTTACTTTAAAATATATTACTTAAGGAACATAAAGTTCTATCATATTGAAACAATGAGATAGAACTTTATGAATCTTCAGTAACATCATTAGCAACAATATACATTATGTTTCAACATGAAATCCTTGATGCAATTACTACCACATGTGTTTTGAATTGCAACACATTTGAAATGTTTGTATAATGACAAACTGCATACAAAATCAATAGAATCAATGGTGTATAACCCTTTTATTTTCACTCATTTACTGTCTCTCTTGGGGTGTCTTTTTAAAAGATTAATAATAGAATTTAATATTGTTAAAATTACAAAACCATGATTGAATCTGGTGAGTTATCATGTTGATCACCCTAAGTACTTATGCAGGGCACATCATTATAATTTTGTAGTGTGATACAATATGTTGCACCAAAGTTTTGATCCAACCCCATTCTCTCTTTAGCCTTTCAACTCTTAGTTGTCTGGTAAAACTTGATTACTGATATTAGGGATGAATGATGGCATGATTTGTACTGAGATTTGAGATTAGAGATTATGCCATCATAATGTATTATGGATTATTTCAACTTGGAATCGCGAGCTCTTTCGGTCCGGGAGAAAAAAATTGTACTAAGTTCCATTCTGTTACCATTTTTTCATACAATTGGTATGGTTGTAACAGAATTCGAAAATAGCATGTACATTTTGGGATTGATTTTCTTTCCTATTACGATCGAAAGAGCTCACGATTCTGAGTATAAATTGTTAAAACACCCATGTTATAAAAAAGTGGAGGGGAGGGACTACTTTGAAAAAAAAATGGCCCATTAATAGTGTCATAAGCAATATGTAAGACTTATGAGGTTGTACAGTACAATTGTTGTGCAGCATTGTAAATCTTACGAACATTAAATGACAAGATAATTAACATCCTTATGATATGTTCATTTGAATGTCAGTCACTTGTTAACATTTTTTTGGTAAATTGGGCAGTTTGAATTAATTAAAATGTGTATTGTAGATATATTAACTATACTCTTACAACTGTAGATTAGCTACTAACTTAATTCAGTAAATACTACCTAGTAGTACTTCTGCAGTAACTAAGGATGATGAATGTTTCAAGTGTTTACCATGTACTAATATGTTTTTTTCCTCTAGGAAGCGTATAACAATATTGCAACCGAGACAAAAGTAGTGTATCTGGTGGGTGCTATACAAAATGCAGATGTCAGTGAAGAAGGTCGTCAAACCGCAGCCGTGTTGCTGCGGCGACTATTCAGTGCAGAGTTCTTTGAATTCTTCCCAAAACTGCCATTTGAACAGCAGAAACTGCTCAGAGAACAACTCCTTCTTACTATACAAATGGATCTCAGCCAACAGTTACGCCGAAAAGTAAGTAATGTTATGTCTGCATTGTTTTAGCATTTATTTTGTATCTTATATACAAATTCTAGTTTGTAAAGATGACTAAGATGAGTGACTAAGCATGTCCAAATGCTAGATGAAATAAAATTACATTAGCTATTTTCTCTAATCAAGTGTCAGTGTCCCTAATTCATACTTAGACTATGAATCATACTGGTCTGGTTTTGTAGGCTATATAGTTACTCATTTTTGTAATAAGAAAATACAATCATTTTATTTTCCACAGATATGTGATGTAGTGAGTGAATTGGCCAGAAGTCATCTTGATGATGATGGAGCAAACCAATGGCCTGAATTCCTACAATTTATGTTTACATGTGCTAATGCACAAGACTCTAACATGAAGGAGGCTGGCATCAGAATGTTTACGTAAGCTAAATGGCGATACAAGCATTATAATGTATTTTTATTGTTGTTCTTATACTTATAGTTAATGAATACATTTTAAATTGCAGCTCAGTACCTGGAGTATTCGGAAATCTACAAAACCAAAACTTGGATGCAATCAAAAGAATGCTATTCACAGCTTTGCAACCAACAGAAACTGAAGCTCTTAGAGTGCAGGCTGTGAAGGCAGTGGGTGCCTTCATCTTGTTGCATGACAAGGAACCTGCAATTCAGAAACATTTAAGTGATTTACTCGATCCAATGATGCAGGTGGGATATTATTAAAAATGTCCTAATATGTTATGTTATTATTAAGCGCATAATATAACTTTAAATATTTGTATAATTGCAGGTTGTTGTCCAATCAATGGAGAAAGCTGAAGATGATTCAGCATTAAAAGTGTTGATTGAACTGGCAGAATCTGCTCCGAAATTTTTACGACCACAGCTCGAAAATATTTCTCAAGTTGCCATTAAGGTTTGTTGTCTTCATTCATATTGTATTGTACCTTTGATGCTTTTAATAAGGAAGGTCAAAATTACTATCATCATGTATAAATTGTTCATTCACCAAGACACGTCGCTTGGTTCGTTTTGACACGTCATTAGAGGTTAGTTTTGATAAATCCACACATTACTTATCGTAAGTGAAACTATGTAGTTTAGTAATATTTATTAATACGCAATTGCCCTCTGTAGATGGTTGGAGACAAAGACCAGGAAGATACGTGGAGACAGCTCGCACTGGAAGTGATGGTAACACTGTGCGAGACCGCACCGGCGATGGTCCGCAAGCAGGTGCCGATGGCGGTGCGCATGCTCACGCCACTCGTGCTAGAGATGATGTGCGAGATCGAGGACGAGCCTGAATGGGCGATGGAGGATGAAGTAGCTGACGATGACAATGAGAAGTAGGCGTCTTTACTTTTATCCTTGAAAAACTTGATGTGTAAGATTTTGTCTATAGGCTGCACCAAAAGGTGCAATCTTAAAAATCTTACAAAAACTAAAAACAAGATAATTAGCATCCTTAAGATTCATATTCATTTGGATGTCAGTCCCTTGTTAACATTTGTGTACATATGTAATACCAATTGATGTTATAATACTGTTAACACATAAATAAACCCACTTATAAACTTTTCGATTGTTTTCTAGCAACAACGTCGTAGCCGAATCGGCCCTAGATCGTATGTGTTGCGGTCTTGGTGGAAAAATTATGCTAGGTTTGATTGTGAGCGCGGTGCCGGTGATGCTGCAGTCCGAGGACTGGCGACGGCGTCACGCGGCGCTGATGGCAGTGTCTTCTGCCGGTGAAGGCTGTCATAAGCAAATGGAACAGATGCTTGACCAAGTTGTATCTGCAGTGCTTAACTACCTTGCCGATCCCGTAAGTCATTTTATATATTTTTTATATTGTAACTAATTCATCTGCTTGTGTATTAATTGAGGTTCTTCTGTGCAGCATCCCCGCGTGCGTTACGCTGCTTGTAATGCTGTGGGGCAAATGTCGACAGATTTCGCGCCAGTGTTTGAGAAGAAATTCCATGACAAAGTTGTTCCTGGATTATTTCCAGTACTCGACGATAATGCTAACCCGCGTGTACAGGTGATGTAAATAAAATGATATCTCGTTTTGCAAAATTGACAATAAGCAATAACACATCACTAATTGTTTACCTCTTTACGAACAGGCCCATGCTGCTGCTGCGTTAGTTAACTTCAGTGAAGACTGCCCTAAACCTATATTGACTCTATATTTAGATCCCTTGATGATCAAGTTAGAAGCAATTTTGACTGCAAAATTCAAAGAGGTAAATAAAACTAGCATTATGAGTAATATTTGTTTTGTGCCAATGTTCGTTAGTGATACTCTAATATCTTTTGGTGCATCACTTCCATAGCATTGGTAGATAAACTGTATTAGTGTTTACGCATTTTCTCAGTAGAAAATTCGTATAAGACTGTGAACAAACATTTTTTTTTAAATAATGACTTGGTTTACCCCCAACTGTTACCACCATGCAGTTTTAGTACACCTAACGAAGGAAACTTAGAGGAAAAAAACTCGTGTATAAGCGAATTTTGGCACAATTGTAGAGAATGGTGTTTTAAATCATGTACTAAAAGTACTGGTGGGTAAGGGTGTTGCTAATGGGGGTTGGGGGCTGTAAAGGTTCTCAAAAAACTAACGACAGCAATGACCAAGGAACAAGTATTTGTGATAAATACAAATTATGCCCTCGCGGGATTCGAATCCGGATCCTCCAGCTTCTTAGGTAGGGTCACTACCAACTAGGCCACGGAGGCTAATGGTCCGTTTAATTATTTTCCTTTGTATGTAAGATACAGAATACACGATACCACAGTGCACACATACGTAATCATGTAATAAAAGTATAATTTATATGAAAAATATAATTTAATTATGAGAAATAATTGGACACGCTCATTAGTTAAGTGTGTTACTGTTATGTTTCAGTTGATCGAACACGGCAGAAAACTTGTGCTTGAACAAATAGTTACTACTATTGCATCTATTGCTGACACCGTGGAGAAAGATTTCGTGCCGTATTACGATCGTTTCATGCCGTGCCTTAAATACATTATCGCTAATGCGACCACTGCTGAGCTCAAGATGCTTCGAGGGAAAACTATTGAATGTGTTAGTCTCATTGGTAAGATGGCCGTTTATTTATTTAGAGCTATTATTATTAACGTTTTGTGTTTTTTAAGCCCAAGCCTATAAAATAATCAATTATATGTCAAATGTCACTATATACCACATAAGTTGGGAACATTGACTTAAGACAATGTCACGTTACAGGTTTGGCTGTAGGAGAAGAAAAATTCTTAGCTGATGCTTCTGACGTAATGGACCTTCTTCTGAAGACGCACACAGAAGGCGAACAGTTGCCTGCTGACGACCCGCAGACCTCTTTCCTTATTTCAGCTTGGTCACGCATTTGTAGAATTATGGGTATGTCAAATTCCTCTTACTTTCTTGAAACATACTTATTCATTGTATTTTATTAAATCTGATGTTAATTGTAGGCAAGAATTTCGCCCAGTATCTGCCCATGGTAATGGAGCCGGTGATGCGCACGGCAGCTATGAAGCCGGAGGTGGCGTTGCTCGACAACGACGACCTCGAGACTATCGAAGGCAACCTCGACTGGCACTTCATTTCGCTTGGAGAGCAACAGAACTTTGGCATTAAAACTGCAGGTAACGAACATCAGTATTCTACAAGCGTAAAAGTGCACATTGTTACGTGCGCACTAACCTATTTGAGGTGTGTCACTGCCAAAATGTGCAATATTAATTACGAGGATTTCGCTAACACCAACCTTTATAGGATGGACGTCAGATAGTAACCCTTGATACAATTTTGTTTAATAATTCAGTTATTTTTAACCAATATCGAAAAAGGAGGAGGTAAGGTCCGACCGAGATCTCGGTATCGGCAATCTCGGCCAAAAATCGAGCCGAGATATCCCTCTCAGCCTGCGACCATACCAATATAACATGGACGTCTAACGCCAGCTCAAAAATGCCCCCAAAATCAATTGTTCAATTGTGCCAAGATTGGCAGATCATAGCGCTTTTCTTAACACCGCGCATATTTGGGCGCAACATCTTTGACAAATGTTTATAGAATATGGCCAATCAAAACTTTGATGGACCAATCACAACTATTTTTAAATGGCGGTTTAACCGTTTCAGTGCGGATGGCACGCCAGGCGTGTCATGAATGTTTTTAACGAATGGCGTATGACACGATAGGTGTGTCATCAATGTCATCATATTCTATGGCGTAAGGCACGCTTGGCGTATCATGAAAAAATTGTTCGCCACCATAGATAAAAGTTTTTGAAAATGGAACACGCCACGAATCGGTTAAGTTTTTATAGGTTGACATTGAAATTCATTGCCGTTATGCTTTAAAGAGGGGGTGACATTAGTCAACTAAAATTCCGGACCGTTTTTGAAAGACAATTTAGTATGGCGTGCGGCTTCCATGTTTTATTTGTTCGTAGCTCTCGGCCGAAAATGGCCGAGACACTCGGCCGTGGCCGAGATTCATAATGAGCTGTATTTGGCGAGCTTGACGCTATCTCGCTAACTCCAGTTTCACATTAAAATTAATTATTTATTCGTATTGTTCTTTACATTTTTGTTACTGGGCAGGAAAACTGAGCATGAACTCGTTAAGTGTTAAATATTATAAAAATCAAAACATATGTGTATTGAGCACACTATTGAGAAGATAAAATAAAAAAAATTCAAATATATTATTATTTTGTTTTTTTATTTCGGGGTCCATTCTGCGGCTGCGGTCTCGGTCTCGTTCTCGGCCGAGACTAAAATATGTTTTGTCCCTTTCACCAAACTCAAATGTGAAATTGAATAATTTACTGATGGTGGTTTGATGAAAGTTTATGATTTATGAGTTTTGAACTTAGGATAAGGGTTATGTTCTGTGTTTTAGGCCTTGAAGATAAAGCCTCTGCCTGCGACATGCTCGTGTGCTATGCTCGAGAACTGAAGGAAGCGTTTGCGGAATATGCGGAGGATGTGGTCAAGTTAATGGTGCCAATGTTGAAGTTCTACTTCCACGACGGAGTGCGCACGGCGGCCGCTGAGTCCTTGCCCTACCTGCTGGAGTGTGCGCGCATCAGGGGTCATCAATATATCGAGGGCATGTGGGCGTACATCCTGCCAGAACTGCTCAAAGCTATTGATTCTGAGCCAGAGCAAGAAGTACAAGTCGAACTTCTTAACAGCCTAGCCAAGGTTGGTCAAATAAAACACTATGTAACTGTACCATTACGAAAAAAGATGCACTATTGCGAGGTAATAGTATTTTATGCAACCATTGTTTAAGATAGGTGAAAAAATTACGGAACCCTAAAAATGGTGAGTGTTGTGGGTAACAATTTGAGGCGAAGCTGAAAATTGTTATTAAAGACGCCACAAACATTTATTGACTCAGTTAAACAATGTTGCATATAATACTATTTCTACAACCACACACTTATTTTAAAATAAAATTGTATTCCTAGTCAAGCACAATTTTATTAATAATCAAGGTCGGGTGGGAGACGTCTAAATTAAAAAAGAAAGACCCTCTATGGTTTACTATTAATCAGAAATGACATTTAAAATTAGGTTAGCAACCATGTATTTCATTACATCTTGTCTTTTATACATGAGGTGTCTTAAAATCCAAAAACGCACTGCGTGTATGCCCTGCAGAGATGGGCATTAATCGATTATTTTTTTAATCAACTAACTAATCGATTAAAGAATTAATCGTCACAAATCAATCGCGATTAATTTAATTGAGATTTACTTAATCGTCGCAAAATTGGATTAACGATTAATAAATCGTCATTTTAATCGACTAAATTACTCGATTAAGAATTTTTCAACACAGTGCATAAATAAAATAATGTATTATCGTTGAACATCCTTTGACGCCACTTGTCAAAAACTGACGAATGCTTCGACATATTATTTACCAAAGGTAACCGCGATTATGAAATACTTGCAGAAAGTCTTAGGTATTGTTATACATCGCTTCAGGTATAAGTCTATTAGGGTAACCTGAATTTACGACTCACAAAAAATCCTGATATTAATCGAAAAAAACAAATCTAATTAAACAATCGATTATGGATTTAATCGCTCGTATTTAATCGTCGATTAATTTAATCGTGATTAAATTAGTCTAACAAGAACGATTAAGATTTATTAATCGTCAAATTTAATCATTAATCGATTACTTTTAAGTTAATCTTAATTGTTAATCGTTAGTCGATTACATTTTGCCCATCACTGATGCCCTGCTGCTTTTATAGGGAATAGATAATATAGACTTGTCTTGATATCTATAAGGTTGGGGTTTAAAGGTGTGTTCACGACCCCTGTAACTGACAAATAAAAGTATGGGAGTAGAAAAAAAATTCTTGCTCTTTTTGTTGCAGTGCATAGAACTCTTGGGTACCGGATGTCTCGGTGACGAGACAATGGCAGAAGTTCTACGCATCCTTAACAAATTACTAACAGAACATTTTGAGCGCGCCACAGAACGCAGGCAGAAGCGTGCAGATGAAGATTACGACGAGGTAATTCATTTATTATTTTTTTTGCTGTAATTTACCTCAACCAATAAGTGTCTTATTAAATACATAATGCATTTCCTTATTTCTAGGTGGTAGAAGAGCAGCTAGCAGACGAGGACAATGAAGACGTGTACGGGCTTTCACGAGTGGCCGACGTCCTGCACGCGTTGCTCTCTGCATATCGCGAGAGCTTTTTCCCGCACCTTGACACATTGCTACCGCACCTCGTGGGGCTTATGGCGCCAGGCCGCCCATACTCGGACCGGCAATGGGCGATATGTATATTCGATGACGTCATTGAGTTTGGAGGTAGGCATAGTACTATCTGCATCTATAAACTTGTTTTATAATTGAACGTGTACATTTATTACAAATGTTATATTTGTGCCGCAGGACCAGCATGTGTAAAGTATCAAGACATATTCCTTGAGCCGATGCTAAACGGCCTCTGCTCTGCGGAGGCGGAAGTGCGGCAAGCGGCGGCGTACGGTTGTGGGGTGCTGGCACAGTTTGGTGGCCCGCAATTCGCCGACGCGTGCGCTCGTGCAATGCCCCAGCTCGCAGCTATTGTCGCCGAACCCGACGCGCGTTCTGTAGAAAAAGTTAATGCGACCGAAAACGCCATATCAGCAGTTACGAAAATTATTAAATACAATCATTCGAAAATCAACAGGGACGAAATTATTAGACATTGGTATGTATACATACTTGTTAATAATTATTATTGATTTAATAAAAACACCTGAACACTAAATTCATAAGTTCTTTCGTTACGATCTATGTTGCTGCCAATTGACAAAATAAATGTGACTCCAGGTTAACATGGCTGCCAGTGGTAGAAGACACGGAGGAAGCGCCGCACGTGTACTCGCTGCTGTGCGAGCTGGCCGCCAGCGGGCACCCGGCGCTCGAGGCGCCCGACGCGCCGCAGCGAGTCATCGCCATGCTGGCGGAGGCGTTCCTGCGGGACGCCGTACCCGACGATAACCCCGTTTATGCCCAAATGGTTGCCCTTCTCAGGCAAATTCAGGTTAGCACTATTGACTATTCAAGAACCCGGTTGGGCCCATACGGAAATAATAGAAAGGCTACTTCACGCCTAAATATTCTCGCGAAGCGGCTCTCAGAGGCCCAACTATTATCTAGTATATATCTAGTCTTACCTCAATAATTTAATGTAGTTATAGTTATCACCTTTATTTGTTATTATTCAGTCACGTTACCCAAGAGACACAAGTGCCACGATGGAAAAAAATCGAGAGAATTGTACATTTTAAAGATAACAAACTGTTATTTTAAAGGTGACTCTGGAGAACTTAACTATATCAGTGGGTGACAAAAAAAGGTGATACCCAAATAATACTTGTGACTCTTTTATGTACTATATTTAATGAACTGTTTATTTACAGACCAATGCTGACCTGTTCAACTCGTGCCTGTTGCAACTGAGCAACGAGCATAAGGAGGCATTGCAGATGGCACTTACACATGTCGCCTAGTACCTCCTTTGTTGCACAATTATTATTCCTAAAAGGTATTCTGGCACGGACCAGGACTTGTTTATAATTGTTTTGTACCCCGTAATTTTACGGACTATGACTCAAGTGACGCATTGTGAATATCGCAGACATGTACCAATTCACTGAAAAATAAAGAAGTACCTTGTAGCGTATCGGTTTTATATGTGATATTAAGATTTAATCAAAAATAGATAGATCAGGACCCTGTTCGTGCCAGATTCTCTGGGTTTACCTATTATTCATCACCGCAACCCTCTACCGCCCACTACTCTTATAATTTGTAGAGCACTCCGCCTTATCGCCATTTCCGTAGCCTGTGACGCTGCCTTTATGTCTGCCTTCTATCCTCTTCATTCATGATTCTAAAAAATATGTATGACAATATTATATTAATTCTTGTTTGAACAATAAAGATAAGTAACGTTTTAAAGATCAAGACGCAAATGTTTGTACAAACAATTGCTTCCTGTACATGTAATAGATTCTTCGATCTCACTTTAAAAAATAAAACATTTTTTGGGCTGACAAAAAATTACTGTGATATATTTTTATATATACGTATAATTTCGACTTTCAGCCATTATTAATTGTTATAAAATTAGTAACACATCCGAAAATACATTCGAATTTGACTTTTGTTAATATAGTCGCTTTTTTATATTTTTCGTATGTAATGTATTTTGTAAGGACATTTTTTGATGCAGAAAAGGCTCTTATTTTCGTTAATTTAACATTCAAACATTTGCCTACCATGAGGTAGCTGTTTCCGGCGATGGATTCTTTATTGTGTAATAAATAAATAACATTGACATCAATGTCTTGTTTATAAAGAATAATTATAAATAAAAATAATAAGTACAGTAGAATATCGGTAACTTGTTATGCTGAGATAAACACTATTGATTGATGAATAGACTAGTGATTGTGATTGATGAACCGCTAATTGATATTTTTGTATTAGGTAATATAACAGGCTGTGATAATTTTTGCAATTATGATACCTATCTTTGTTATTGAGATCTATTATTATGAATAAATACAAAGTTCTGTATTATCTCAGCATACACCAATTTGGAGACCCAATATCTGATTACAGAATTGTATTTATAATTTACATTTTTCTAGCTATCGACTTTCTACTGTGCCTGTTACGGGTGAACTGGTTAGCCGATGCGTGATGCGCAAGAGAGCCGAGGGCGATGTTAACATGGTAATACCCATTGTACAAGCTGAATAATCGGGGTGTACGATGTACTTTATTTATTTTGTGTACACACACCGAACACAGTGGTATACATTGCCAAATATCTGGAAAAACAAATACACTTGCCGGCTCGTGCCGGTTTTATATAACAAAACGTCTCGGTTAAACAGTAAGCTCACATGTATTATTATTATTATTACTTATTACGCATTTGTTTGACTAAAATTAAAAGTAATTGACATTTTAAAATTGTTTCATTTGCTTTAATGCATTAATTAACACATCTTCCAGCAAAAAAGACCAAGAAGCGGCCATGTCAGGATCTGAGGCACTACCACAAACTACGAAACGAAGTGTTCGTTTCGTACTTCGTTTCGGCGTATTTGTTTCATTGTTTAGATTCGTTTACTTATTTTTTAAATCGTAGAAAGTTTTTCTACTCCTGACCTTTTTTTGCGTAGCTACGCGCAATATTGTAATAGTTATTTATGTGGCTGGCGCATAATAAGAGGCATTAAACACGAGTGTGGTTTTATGAAACGAGCCGTAGGCGAGTTTCATAATAAGATCACACGAGTGTTTAATGCCTAATTATGTACAGTCACATACATAACTTTATCTACATCCATATCATTAGTTTAGAATGACAATTTACCTTTATTTTCATTGATATCCACTAAGTAATTACCTCTAAATATAAAAATTCAAATCAGTTGAAATCACTCAATTTGAGTAAGGATATCCTACAATAAATATTTATTGACAAAAAAACAACAAAAAGAAGTTGACTTCATAATGTTAAAATGAATATCATGACGACGATACTTTAATGTCAACATTATGATGCACTGTACTCTGCCTGTACTTTAATGTTAACATTATGATACAGCCACAGACACCGGTCTCTTAATATAGGTCATTACATTACCGCTTCTGAATACATAACAGGGAAATTATGATATTCCTGTAGATAAACAAACATAATTACATTGGTAAAAAGGTCTCTCAAAAACACACCGTATTAACCTTTTAAACGCCTTCTATCTCTCGTCGAAACGTGACATACGCGCCAGTATCTCACTAAATAACGAAAATAAACCTTATCTCCACTTTAGTGGGTGCTGGCGTGGTGGGCGTAACACACGGCCACTTTAGTGGTTCTTTGCGTTGAGAAGGTTAATGTCGCTACGCTAGAGGTGGCGGAAGGAGAAAAGCACGTGAACGTGAGACTGCTGCCAGACGCTGTCACTTTACGAATACTTTCTCAAATCAAAACCATGGACCTGTGTGTATCTACCTACCTATAGTTGCCGATTTCTAAGGGCCTACGCTAGCTTACGCGGATTTCCCGCAACGGACGCCCGCCTCAAAGAAATTGTATAGACACCGCTAACTGGCGCGGGCGGCTTAATCCGTACGGCGGGCGGCGGGTGTCCGCTCCGTGCGCACGCGGCGGGCACGCGCTCGCGGATTTGTTTCTTGAATTCAGCGCTAAGTTAGGCGTGTACCCGTCGCGGACTCGCTGGCCCGCGGCGGGTGTCCGGAGCGGGACTAGGGCTCGCGGTCGTGTCCGGGTTTCGTGTCAACGTTTCTCATACCCGTGTTCGTGTTACACGTACACGGGTTTCTGACCCGATTTACACGGGTAATTAAAGTCCGTGTAAATAATACCCGTCTGCACGGGTACACGGGTATTATTTACACGGACTTTAATTACCCGCGGGTTCGGGGACGTCCTTGACGAGAAGCCGTGTATACATAGAAAGTCTACTTTTTAAGGGTAAAGTTATGTACCGAAGGATGGCTCGTGAGACTTAAGAGAGCTATAGTACAAATGGATAGGTAAGCGGAAGGCTAATTGTGTCAAATAGACCTTATTGCGTAACAGATAGAGTCGAAATTTATAAAAACAAAATAAGTTATATCGGCTGACCATTCCTGAACACGTTTGTTTTGTAGTGTCGAACGAAGCTGCAGGTTACATTCAATAATAGACCTTATTTGCATTTGCTCAAATTATTTCGAACCCGTTCGGTTCAGTCTTAAGTACCCGGGTACCCGGGTAGCACGCGGTTTCGTGTAAACGGTATCCGTGTATTGGACACGGACACGGTTACCCGGCGGGTTCGTGTAATTCGGGTTCTTAGTACCGTCGGGCTTAAGAACACGGGTATCCGGTTTGGCGGGTTACACGTGTACCGTGAGCCCTAAGCGGGACCCAAGAGCGTGCGCACGCGACGGGCGTCCGCGTAAGCTAGCGTAGGCCCTGAGAATGAACTTTTGACAGAAATTAACCTTATATACAGAATGGATATTATTTTGGGTCAGTGAGGGCAGCCAAATTCCAATTTCAGATTAGCTACACGAAAATGGTCTTAAAAGACCTTCCCTCAATTTTAAATGAATGAAGATTGGCGACCATTTTTTCGCACCCTGTATGTTTTTTCCAAAATCTGTTAATTTAAAATCGAGGGAAGGTCTTCTAAGACCATTTTCGCGTAGCTACTCTGGATTTGGTAGCTGCCCTCACTGACCCAAAAATAATTTCCACCATACACCGTGTTTTTATTGATTTCCGTTAAATTGGACAGGTTACCTGGGACATTATTAGAAGTTGCCTGGTATACTTATCGGCGTTTCTTAATTTCGTTTTCATCACGAATGTACATGAATGTAGGATTAATATGGATTTGACAACGTAATAATAATAGCAAGAACGAAAGGGATGGTCTTATTAAACTTTTAACTAGTGGAAGTGAAAAGGAACAATAATCGTCCGTCCTTATCACTGTGCCACTATTTTTTGTGTGGCACTTAGCATCTATGTGCCAGACAAATGCGTTGAATACGTCACTTACGTCTGGTGGGAGTGAAATTAAATGTTTTCAATGTGAAAGTGGACACAAACAACTTATCCCAAGGCTTATTTTGAACAATTTCATCTGTGTTTATCTTCTAGATATGGTGCGATGCGAAGTACTAGGCTGTAAAAGTAGAAACGAGCGAAAAATTGCTGACATAACCTTTCGCAGGTAAATATAGTGTTTTTCAGTCTAATTCTAAATGAAACTATTAGCAAACCATTTTAAAATGTAAACTGATAAAAATACTAGTCATTAGAAAGCATTTGGGCCATAATTAACTCGGAAAAGGGAAATAATTCAGTGACTTTGTTATTGTTCGAGGGATGCCAGGGCAAGGAGGGTATAATTACCCAAAATTTTGGGGTAATTTCAGAATGATAGTTGCCCACGTTCGTAAAATTATTATAATGTATAAATGGTGGTTTGGCCCAATGGTGCACTTGCAGATTTTTTCTTTCCATAGAATTCTAATTATTTTTGAGTAAATTAAATGTTATTTGTATATACGTTGTCGTTTTATTTTACCTTATCCTATTTAAATTATCCGAATAAGTTTGCCCAAACTAGTTTGGGTAATCGAGGGTTTATTTACTATGTTGTTTGTGGTAAGTAGGTACATGTAATTTTTCATTCTTCTAATGAAATCGATGATGATATATATATATATATATATATTTTTATGTTTAAGAATTTGTTTATTTAAATTATGATAAAATTTATGTATAAATGTTTATTTTTTGTATTTGACATTGTATTTTTTTGTAATTTTGGATAATTGTATTTTTTTTTCCACCCATTGCTTGTAGGATGACATTTGTATGCAAAGTAGCGTTTTATTGTTGTTTTTTTTAAGACATTACATTACTTTTAATGATGACATTTGAATGATAATTACTTAATTCCTTTTTTTTTTGTGATGTTTTTTAAGTGGACGCACATCATTTATGTTTTTATTTGTTTTTAACGTACCAATTTTTTGGGATGTTTTTAAATTGAATAGTAACTTTTTTTTAATAAGGTTTTTTTTTATGTATATTGGCATATTGTTTTTTTTTTTTTTTTTTTACTACTGACATTGTAAATTTATCTTGTCGGAGTATATGCATAATGTTTATATAATATTTTTTAGCATTATAAGATTTTTTAAATACATTATATATTTGTTGTGTAATGATGAGTTCCCAGTCTGAGTCGACGTGTCCCTACTGCCGAGATTCAACGCGAATGTTTACGTCGCGAGGCCTTAAAGTCCATATTGCGCGTATGCATAAAGATGTTCCTCGTTCGCCCCTCCCTCAGACGGCTGGCTCTAGCGTGGGGTCTGATACTGGCACACAACAACAACCGGCACTGACTCCACAGGCAGGCGGCTCCACTCTGGACCAACTCGCATCGCTTCGGGGTTCAGTGCGAGTTCTTCGTCATATTCCTAAAGGAGCGAGGAATGTGGCAGCTAGTAGGTTATCTGAAATTATTGATACGTGCGTTACTGCTAACGGGGTGGACGAGTGGTATTCGCTACTGTCTTTTTCTTTTAGGGCTTTAAGAACTCCCGAAATATCAGAGGCAGGTTCCCTTACTTCGAAGGTGAAGGCCAACGTAGAGGCTTTCTCGTATTTATCTTCCGGTGACTACGGGACGGCCTCTCGGTCGCTGTCACTTTCTAGGGTAATTGAGTCCAAAGTCCATGAGGGTGATTTAAGGGGCGCGGTCCGATTACTCATGAGTGAAGACACGATCGCTCCGTCGGGCCCAGAGACATTGGCTGCATTACGAGCTAAGCATCCTGATCCGTCTCGCCCTCTCTGCTTTCCTCCGGAACCGGATCAAGGCCAGCCGACATTATCCGTGAAGGTAGAAGATGTGGCACAGGCTGTCAATTCTTTTCATCCTGGATCGGCCGGGGGGTTGGATGGCATCCGCCCTGCGCATTTAAAAGAGTTGACAGCAGGAACGGCGGGAGATGGTGGCGTGCGATTATTGGAGGCTTTGACGCGCTTGTGTAATTTCCTACTTAGCGGGAAGTTAAACTCTGCGGTGTGCCCATATTTATATGGGGCGACTCTTTGCGCCTTACGAAAAAAGGAAGGTGACGTGAGGCCGATAGCCGTAGGGAGCACATTTCGGCGGCTGGTGGCCAAACTGGGGTGTTGTGCGGTGAAGGGGGAAATGGCGTCGTATCTTCAGCCTCATCAACTGGGTTTTGGGACCCGTTTGGGGTGCGAGGCAGCCATACATGCCGTGCGTACATTTGCGTCAGCACCAGTAAATGTAGGTAGCGTTATTGTGAAGCTGGATATAAAAAACGCTTTCAACAGCTTGGGAAGGGATGTCCTGTTAAGTGAAGTCATGGGTAACATACCAGCGCTGTACCCTTTTCTCTTCCAGGTATATCAGTCGCCATCGAATCTCTTTTTTGGCTCAGATCGTATCCTTTCTCAGGTGGGTGCCCAGCAGGGAGATCCTCTTGGTCCACTCACTTTCAGCCTCGCCATCCAGAAGGTCATAGTCGATCTCAAGTCCCCCCTTAACATCTGGTACCTTGATGATGGAACCATTGGGGGCAGGCCGGATGAGGTGGAGCAGGATCTGCGCGTGTTGTTGCCGCGTTTAAGGGATTTGGGGTTACAGGTGAATACGGCCAAGTGCGAGTTTTATTCGTGTGGGCCAGCTTCGTGTTCTCTTTTTCCCCACTTCTTATCTCTCCTGCCGGACATCAAAGAGCTGAATCCAAACTCCTTGTGTCTTCTCGGTGCACCCATTTTTGATGTCGCAGTTCCCGAGGCCCTTCAATCGCGTAAGGAGATCTTTCTGCTCGCGAGTGAGCGTCTTAAATTGGTTCACCCGCATGTAGCGCTGGTTCTGATGCAGAAGTGTTTTGCCGTCCCTAAAATAACGTACCTTCTGCGTACGGCTCCGGTGTGGCTATTCCCGGACACTATTGACTCTTTCGACGTTGCAATTAAATCAACGATTGAATCAATTGTCAACGTCTCCCTAAGCGAGGACCAGTGGGCGCAGGCAGCTTTGCCGATTCGGTACGGAGGTATTGGGGTCCGGCGGGTGGATGACGTGTGCTTACCGGCCTTCTTGGCGTCGGTGCATGGGGTGGCAGACCTAGTTGCTAACATACTTTCTTTGGATGGCGACAAGGCGAGCATACCTCATGTGTCGGGTGCTTTGGCGGCGTGGTCGAGTCACAACCCGGGGGCAGCCGTTCCTGAGAGGCGGGAGGTCCAGCGTGCTTGGGATGACGTAGGTTGTAAAGCTACTCTGGAACGTCTCGTTGGGCTCGCCTCCGGGACGGACCGTGCAAGGCTCCTGGCGGTATCACAGTCGGAAGCAGGGGCGTGGTTACATGCCTTACCTTCTCCTCAACTGGGTACTCTGCTCGATGGTGACTCGTTGCGTGTGGCCGTCGGACTCCGCTTGGGCTGCGATGTGTGCCATCCGCATACGTGCATCTGTGGTTCCATGGTGGGGGCTGACGGGCATCATGCTTTGGGTTGCCGTCGGTGTAGTGGTAGGCATCCGCGACACCACGCCCTAAACGACATTGTCCAGAGGGCACTGCGAGCAGCAGGCGTTCCATCGGTTCTTGAGCCACCGGGTCTTAGCCGCACTGATGGTAAGCGTCCGGATGGGTTAACGCTGGTGCCGTGGGAGAGGGGGCGGTGTTTGGTGTGGGATGCTACGTGTCAGCACATTCGCCGCCACCCATATCGGTCGTACATCTCGCGTGGCCGGAGCCGCTGCCGAGACTCAAGCCGCAGTGAAGCGCCAGAAGTACGCGCCCTTGGGACCCGGCTACATATTCGTGCCTTTAGCGGTGGAGACAGCGGGCTGTTGGGGTGGTGATGCGAAGCAGTTTGTGCAGGACATTGGTCGCCGGCTCAGACTAAAGGGAGAGGAGTCCCCCCCCCGCTCTGAGTCGTTTCTGGTGCAAAGGTTATCCATGGCTATCCAGCGTGGAAATGCTGCCAGCGTTATGGGTACTTTTGCACCGGAAACGGCAAGGGACGGGGTTGTAATTTGATAATCTGTGTGTATGCATTGTATGTTAATTTAATTTTAGTAATTTGTGTAATTTAGTTAAGAAGTTGTAGTTCTCTAATTTGTAATAAGTTTATTTACCTATTGTATTGTAAATAAAATATATTTTTTTTTAATTTAATGTCGATAAGTTACTAAATATATCATTATTGACGAGTTGAAATTGAGAGTCCGGGATGGTTGAAGATAGTGTATACCTAAAAGTAAAAAAAATGTATTATTTTTAAGTAAATAATGCATCTTTGCTAGTCAATATGAGCTGTCCGCAAACCGTTTACACCATTCGTCAGTAGAATCCAAAAAAATGTAAACAATCCTAATAACTTGCATTATTCCATAATAAAACACTTAATACACAATCGTAGTTTTATTCCGAACTTGAAAGAATTCACATACATTTTTAGTAAAAAATATTGATATTCATAGTGGTAACCTAAAATTATATCTGCGAACGTATTTCACGATATGTTTCAAACACGTCAGATGCTATGGAATGTCAGCCATATTTGCTTACATTCTTTTTTTGGATTCTACTGTCGGTTGGTATACGTTAAAATGCAATCTAATTGATATTCGGCAAAGATGTATATTTTGCTTGAAAAACGCCACGTATCTATGACAGTTTAAAATACTATTTCGTAAATTAAATTAAATAAGGTACACTAAGAAACTAAAACTCCACTTAAATAAACATATTTGATATTACATTTTAATATTGTTTCATATAATAGGGTAAATGATGGGGTAATTTTTCTCGCATGGCAACAACGCTCACTATATATCCATCCCTCTTAGTGGCACACTTGGCGCGGCCCCTCGACCGTCATGGACTTTTTATGCAGTGACAGCATAGTGACAGAAATTTGTTTTTTTTTTCTTAATTTTCTATGATTTTCTTTATCTATAATAGCTTGACTTGACGACGGGCTGCCAGATCGTATAATGAGATGCAATTTTTGTATAATTTGGCTGCTCTATGTATACTGACTTTGCTTGTATAATCGGATACATAAAGAGAAAATTATAAATTTCGTACTACTATCTCTGTCACTCCAAGGACAAAACTTTTTTTTGTATAATTTTATTGGACTTTGTATAATGTCAGTGTCTTGTTTCGTATACTTTGAAAATTGTAACTGGTAACCCTGCCTTGACGTTTCAAAACTACGGTCTGCGAGAAGTGCGAGTATTGGAACATTTGCGTGATGTGACTTCGCTCAATTCTCATCTCGACTTAAAATTCAAATAATTGCAATACATCTCTAAAATTTTGACCATGGTGCGTGACATTTTTCATGATAAAATTCTATAGCATTTATATGTAATTTTAACTATTGCAGCATGCAACTTTAGCTATAATTATTGTTATTTCTCTTGAAAATGATATTATATTATTTTCAGTGTTAACATAGTTTGGTAACCATCACAAATTAATAGGATCTTAAAAGAATTCGTGGCTGTTAAATAAAATGTTTTACATTAGCAGTTTACGGAAATCTTAGCGTTGTGTAGTTGTGGCCCTTGTTATATTTATATTTCGCCAAGTTACTTAGGTATTTGCCCGAATCAGTTCTTGCCTTCCGGGTTTAAATATTTCAATTTAAGTAAAATACTAAATGACTTAATGTTACAACTAATTTTAGTTTATCTTACTGAGTCTACATTGGAATTGTGATCTACTACAAAACTACTAGTGAGGTCATAATAATTATGTGTACTAATTATTAATGTAGATATTTACTACTTACAATAAGAATAGGGAAAATCTATTTATGATATCTTTAGGCATGCTGTTTATGGGAGTATTAATATTGTTACTATAAGCTTAAATACAATTATTGACAGGCTATGGTAGCTGCTTGTAATCAGGAGGCCTGTATGCATGATTGCCACTGTTTTGGTATACCCTTACTTTTTCAGTTCAAAATCTTTAAATTATTGTTTGTCAATAATGTCTGTTTGTTTACATGTTTGCAACCGACTCCACAAGGGTTCTTCGTTAAATTAATTTATTTTTTTTACTTTTTTGTGATAACTCTGTTTAAAAAGCACAAGTACTATTTACTTATTGCTTTGGTTTAATATCTGTATATTACTCAAATAACAATACAAAATGATTTGTGCCAGTCAGCAGAAGAATACAAATAATTGTCTCTCCAAAATGTTTGTAACTTTTGCTGACTATAATAAATATCTATTATTATTAGTTAATATCGTCAGATTCTAGATTGTGAAAACCACTGACAGTATAACCACATTCAGGGCTTGTGGTAGGTATTCATTCTTGATTTGTTTTAATTAACAGTTTATATTATTATAACTAACTGCCAGAAAGAAATGTAAGCTTATATTAATCAGATCTTAAATTTTTTGTCTCATTTAGGGTCCACTGAGCTGTTCCAACATAAATCATGTGTTGATTAATTTTTTGTATAATTTTGTAGGTATGTATTGCCATTTTTGGGTGCTAGTACTTATTTCTTGTAAGGTTAAAAAGAAATATATTGTGTTATTTCACTTTTTTATATATTTAACGATTCATTAATTACATGTAATTTATTTGATTCTTAAATCATTAACTTTTGATGAAGTGTATGTCCTTACATAAGATTTGTTATAATTCTAATAATACCATCACCACTTTGAAACAACCTTGTATCAACAATAACAATCAAAAATGTAACTGTGTTTGAGTTTCATTCAGAGCTCATACATTTCAGTTTTGCTTAGAAGAGAAAAGATATTATTTTTCGAGCAGTGTCTATATTTCATAGGCAATTAGTTTTGAAATTATAATAGAAGTCTGGAATTAGAACACACATTTGGTGATTATCATACCTGGGATAACTCGGGGCATTTATATGAAAGTGATGTAGCAAAATATTTTATCAACTAAAAATATATCGATGTTATTGTGAATGACAACATCAAAATGTTATTCGGCATAAGTAAATATTGGGTACTAACTAACTCTTCAATTGAGATAAAAAATAAATTTAAACGGGTAGTTACGCGTTTATTTTAAAATATTTTTCAAAATATACAATAAATATTAAATTATCAACATTTAAATTATCATTTTGATTAAAATGACATCTGCATACTATACTATCTGAAGAGGTCCGATATCAGATATGACATCGAACCTCTGTACTGTAATCGAGTATGTTCAATAAGCACATCTTTTATTATAATTATATTGACATCTTTTTAATCAATATCAAATCACTATAACTTGCCCCCAGTTATCCCAGGTATGGTCATTATGGGATCACTTACTAGATCTTGGGGTATTCAGAAATTAGATCAGTTCTGCTTCCTATTTCCTAACAGGATATTCATTTCGATTCAGGTGACTGTTGACGCTTCCCAGTACGTCAGAATATAATGTCGAAAAAGCGGCTGCGAGGAGAAGATAATACAAAGTTGAAAATGGCGGAAGCGACGAGCACACACGGCGAGGGTGCAGGCGGTGGCGAGGGACCAGAGCGCGAGCTGCAGGCACAGAATGGCAGTGACACCAGCTTTTGCAGCACTAGTCAGGCTCTTGAGCTCTCACAGGTCAGTACAACATATATCTATTAGATGTAGGTTGCTGGTTAAAACTATACCCAAAACCAATGTGAAATAGTAATTAAATACAAGTAATTTCATGCGTCTAACTAATCAATCACATTTGGATTCAGTGGGCGCTGGTATCTGGATGGACTACACATATGCTTTATTTCTAAAAATATGTTTTAGAGTTAAACAATTGTAAGTAAGGTCAACCGGGATAAAGGCATCCCCTTTTTTTTTATATGGGTGAATCAACTTTTATCTGTCTGTTATTGCCATGGTTACGACCCTCTGAGTCACTCTGGTTTTATGCAAAATTATGCTACTTTATTTTATGTAAACATGCATATAGGCCATGTTTGTAGATGACTCATCAAGGAAAGGGTTTATTAACACCAGAAAAATGTATGTTTGCATAGTTTAAGTAGCATAATTATGCACAATACCAGCGTGACTCAGGCGACCGTAACCATGGTAATAATAGACAAAAAAAAGTTGATTCACCCTTATACTCTGATTTAACATTATGAAGTAATTAATAATTCTATTGAAATATTATTTTGTTTCGTCATTTCTATAAATCTGACAATACAATACGTACCTACAGTTACTTTTTAGTTGCAATATAATATTAACCAAAGGATATAGAGGCGTTTAAAAAATAAAACTAGAATTTAGACGTTTTTCCCCTAATTGGGAAAAATGCGTCTTCTTAAAATAATGGGAATCGATTAGGTTTCCAAAACTTCGTAAAAAGTCTTCACAACACAGTATTGTAAAAGGTTTAAACAGCATAAGGAGCGAATATCAGCTATATACACCGTCAGATAGAAAAAAACTAAAATTTGGGCCTCTGTGATTTGTAGACGCATTTATACAAACCTATAATCCAGATGCTGTAAACCTTTTTAGTAGATTAAAAAAAAAATGATTGTATGGGGTGTATTAAAATTAATAATTAATGTTTTGCCTAGATTAGATTTTTTTAGTTGGTTTTGGATGCTTTATCATGTATTAGGCAAAAGGCTTTCCAGTGGTTGAGAATGTGAATTTCGCGAACTTTTCTGCTTACGCAGCGTATTGCATAACCTACATAATACAGTCGTGGCCAGTGATTAAGAACAAAAATATTTTTCCTACAAAAGTAATTTTTGAAATTTGTTTACTACGTCAAATTTGCTTGACCGTCGAATTTTATTAATTACTAACTCATGTTACCCATGGTTAAATAGGGTTTAATGTAATTAACATTAAATGTATAAGAAATATGGCGTTTGTAAAATACGGACGACCCTACAAATTATAATTAAGAACAAAATTATATTAAGTAAATTGTTTTTAATTATAATTGAGTTTTATTTGATCGTCCGAATTTTACAAACGATATGTTTACTATAAATTTGATGTTGATTATATTAATGTGCCCGTTTTATCGTGGATAAAATGTATTATTCATTAATAAAAAGTCGCTCAAGCAGTTCGGCCCGTTGGACTTACTACTTAATCCAATTTGTAAAATTATTTTTGTATGGAAAAAATAATCGTGTTCTTAATTATCTGGCCACGATACAGTCGTTAAAACTAAGTGTCATGGAAAAGGCTGTTGACCTCTGCAATATGGGCTAATTAATACGTTACATAGACGTAAGTAACCGAAAGTTCAGACGCATTTTGCCAAGTAAAAAAAAATACCTTCGAAACTTTGACAAGTTGTTATTCCTAAACAAGAGAATACTCAAAATCAAAGTCAAAGTCAAACTATTCTTTATTCAAGTAAGCTTATTAATAAGCATTTTCGAATCGTCTGACATTATCAAGAGAGAGAAAAAAATCTACTACTGGTTCAAACCCTACACCGTCTCAATGTCTCAGCCATCTAATAGTGATTACTTTTATGGCAAAATATTACCAACTATCTGAAGAAAAACAAGACCCTTATTATATTAGCTTCAATGAACAGCAATATGACAGCAATATAAATTCGTTTCCGTAATAAATAAACCGAAGAAAAAGGATTTTGCACTAGATCTGTAGTATCTGTACACGAATTGTATTAACGTGACAAGTTGACAACCCTAATATTCGATTTCAATGATTTTTTACCACTGATAACGGGGTCTGGTTATTCATAACTGTAATATTATAGGTATACTACTTCGAAGAAAAAACCTAAATGATACTAAACAGATTAAAGCATAATTAGTTCACATAGAAATGGTACTCAGTCAAAGTTAACATTTTTAAATAAATGAAAATATATGACGTGCTAGGTATGAAATCTAAACAATATTGATTAATTTAACAGATCTTATGAAAATTATACGAATTTATTACGTTAGTGCGGCTCCTTGTTCTAACAAAAATCAGTTTTATGGTCCCATCGTGAAGAAAGCATGAAACTTTGCATGAATGTAGTTGTCATATATGTGCTTCAATTAAGATATGGAAGCACGTTAACAAATAATGTTTTCTCCCCCCCCCCCCCAACCCCTTTTATCTCCCGAATTCCGGTTTTTCGAATTTTCTACGAAAACTATAAGACTGAGGAGTTTACTTTTCAGGGACCAAATTATCGTCACTAAATTACCTACAAAACGATACTACATTATACAGTGGTAAGATTAATATATTTCTGTCTACAGCCACCAGACATATTATGGAATTGTATAAAAAAGGCAATTTTTTTTTTCTTGCTCCATTTGTAAGAAAACGACAAAAGAGGTGATAAAATAGGCTAGAATGTTAGATACCTTATACATTGAGCTACAAAATGACACCTATTTTGTAGTCGTAGAAGCATTACTTCCAGAGTTACAGCTTACCGCGTCTGAATAAAGTACTGTGCGGCTCCTTGTCCTAACAAAAATCAGTTTTATGGTCCCATCGTGAAGAAAGCATGAAACTATGCATGAATGTAGTTGTCATATATGTGCTTCAAAGTAGATATGGAAGCATGTTGAAAAATTATTTTTTCCCCCATTCCCCCCCCCCTCCCTTGATATGTGCTAAATCGTAGTTTTTTTTTTATGAAAACGGGTACAGCTATCAGAAAACTGTCCAAAAACAATATGCTATTTTTTAAGACCGGGCACTAACGTTACATTTGACGATTATCGCAAAACATTTATTAATATGTTTTGAACCAGAATGGAAATCGAGTTGATGTCGTTTTTGATGCATATTATGAAGACAGTCTCAAGAATCATACACGGGAGAAGAGGGGTACTGGATTTCGTCAAAAAGTCACACCAGCAGGTAAACTTCCAAAAAACTGGCAACAATTTCTTCGTTCTTCACAGAACAAAGTAGAACTTTTCAACTTCCTGGCTGACGGGCTTCAGCAGGTCCAATATGCGAAAACGATTGTTGCAACCAAAGGGGAACAAGTTTTGTGTAACGATGCCACCGTAGATACGTCCTCCCTAAAGTCAAAACAAGAAGAAGCTGATACCAGACTCTTCCTTCATGTTTCGCATGCCGTGCAGCATGGCCACACAGAAATATTAATTAGAACGGTTGACACAGATGTGGTTGTTGTAGCTATTGCCTTATACCGCGGACTAAAAGAAATGGGTTTGAGCAAATGTTGGATATCATTCGGAACAGGGAAAGCTTTACGTACTATTGCTATTCACCAACTTGTGAATGAACTCGGCTCAGAAAAATGCAGTGGCATTTTATTTTTTCACGCATTTACAGGGTGTGATACAGTATCTGGATTTTGTGGAAAGGGAAAGAAGTCCTTTTGGAAAACATGGAATTCCTTCCCTGAAGTTACCAGAGTATTTGAAACCTTTTCACGACCTCAAAATGAAATTGAAATCCATCAATTGGATGCTTTGGCAAGGTATGTCATTCTGACTTACGACAAAACTAGCGATATAGAAGACATAAACCAAGCTAGAAAAGCGTTATTTATCAAGGGACGGGCAATGGACAGGCTGCCACCAACACTTGGTGCTCTTGAACAGCATGCAAAACGTGCTTATTTGCAAGCAGGATTGATCTGGGGTCAAAGTCTGATACCAAATCCTGAATATCCGAACTTCGAAAACTGAGGTTGGATGAAAGAAGACGGTATTTGGATGCCATTTTGGAGTACAACCAAAGAAACGTCCGCATCTGTTAAGGAATTGACGAAATGTTCATGCCGCAGCTGCATTAAAGGACGATGCAGTTGTAGGAAGTCGGGCCTTCCCTGTACTGGTATCTGTAAGTGTGGAGGAGATTCCTGTGATATACATTAAAATAAATAATAAATATAATTTTCACTGTGTATGTGACTGTATTTTTAATTATTGAAACCCTTACCTCTAAATCTCAGCAAAACAAAATTAACAGAAAGGTGGTATTGTAAAAAGGTAAAAAAACGAGTACTTGATTCAGACGCGGTAAGCTGTAACTCTGGAAGTAATGCTTCTACGACTACAAAATGACACCTACATTTTGTAGCTCAATGTATAAGGTATCTAACATTCTAGCCTATTTTATCACCTCTTTTGTCGTTTTCTTACAAATGGAGCAAGAAAAAAAAAATTGCCTTTTTTTTACAATTCCATAATATGTCTGGTGGCTGTAGAAGAAAAATATTATTCTTACCACTGTATAATGTAGTATCGTTTTGTAGGTAATTTAGTGACGATGATTTGGTCCCTGAAGAGTAAACTCCTCAGTCTTATAGTTTTCGTAGAAAATTCGAAAAACCGGAATTCGGGAGATAAAAGGGGTGGGGGGGGGGGAGAAAACATTATTTGTTAACGTGCTTCCATATCTTAATTGAAGCACATATATGACAGCTACCTTCATGCCAAGTTTCATGCTTTCTTCACGATGGGACCGTATTTTCATTTAAGGACCCGTACTACGTGCAAAATTACGGATTTTTTTCTTAACCCTTTACGTACGGGACCATAATATTTGCCGTTGTATTGTTTGACTACCATTACATAAGTATAACTATAATTTGTCAGTGGTGGCAACTCTGGTTGCCACCTGAAGGTAAAGGGTTAATCTCATCATCTCTTGAACAAGGAATCTTTCAACTCTTTTAGCCAGTTGATTCCACGTGGAACGTAAGGAATTGATGTCCTGTACTGTTTTGCCGGTTTTCTTTTCTTTGCCTTTCATTATTGCCCAGTAGTTCTTGATTGAACGAAATCGGGGCAGTTTGGAGGATTCATTGATTTGCGTTTAAAATTGATGTTAACTGTAACAACCACTCCAAAACCTTTTTCGTGTAGTGGCAGCTCTCCAGATCAGGCCGTAATTTTACTGGGCCATTATGGTTTTTAATAAAGGGCAAAAGGCGTTATTGCAAACACTCTTTTATGTACCTACACATCGGATGTCATAGTCGATGACGTTATGAAAGTGTTGGTCTTAATGCCGCAGCTGCAGATATGCATATGTTTGTAGGCCATTTTTCTAGTTTGACAAACTTATATTTTTCATAAATTTCGCCTGTAGCTTTTGCCATATAAAACTTGATACCCTGTTGTTGATTGGAATCTAGTTTGACCTACGTTTCGTCATCTAATAATAAGCAGCCGTTCAATTTTGTCAGAATAGAGTCTTATAAGAGACCAGCACGAGTTTTTGCCGTTTCGTTCTGTTTCACAGTTCGATTTGGTTTTTTTATGGCTTATATTATTTTAACAATTTTTTCTCCAAGGTTATGTCAGCACCAGATTTTTGCACATTTTGAGTCTTTCTAGCGCAGGTGCGGTTCCGGGGGGGGGGGAGCAATTGGGGCACTTGCCCCCCTAAATTAATTTCTTAATTTTCAACTCTAAACCAATGTCAATTAGGTCTAATTTTTACTTATACCAGGAGGACGCGATGTCACAGAGGAAAAGTCAATTGAAACAGATGGCAAGGAGTGACAGTGACAGTGCCATTCATTGTTTCTGAAAAAATCCGAAAAAAAACGGAAAAAACGAAGATTTCATACATTCCCGAAAACCTTTTTTGCAATTTTCTTCCATCATGGCAAAACTAAACAGTTTCAAAGCGGGTCACGAACCTAATAACTCTGTTATCGCAATTTTGAGCCAACTTTATTGATAAAGCGTTATATTAGAATCCAAATCGCAAAATCCAAATACAATAAACTTTTTCTCAAACATGCAATGAAATATTGTTGTTATGTTCCCTAGATTATTCCTCCCTATATTATTCGACTAGGACAAGAGGTCGCTAATGGAATTTAAGACAAATCTTGAAGGTCTATGCCGGCAAAGTGCTCTTTTTAAATTCCATTCTACATACATTAGTGGCACAGCACAGGCATCATGACATTCTGCAACTATGCAATAAAATTGATGTTTTTGTTGTTTATTTCATTGCATGTTTGAGAAAACTACTATACATACCTCGGCAGGAAATACGGGGTTGCCCGCCTCAAAACTGTTTATGTCTATATATCTTCGGCCGGCAACCCCTTTCGTCCCGGCCTCTATAGTACCTAATGTACTATTTTTTGTCGCTGTTATACAGTTAACTGAATCGAACCGGACATAGCTTACTGTATTAGTAAACTTTACAATTATGTGTTGTGTACAATCAGAGTGAAATTGTGTAGCAGTCAAAGTAGCCTTAATAATTGTAGTTCAGTACACCTTGATAATACCGATATATGTGTCAGTGCACGTAGAAAGGTACCTTGTTACGACTCTTAAAATAGACCTTATGTTTTCTTTTATAAAGTCCATTTACAACACCCCCACAAAGTAACTTTCCATTTGTACTCACACATTAATCTCCTTTCCATACTATGAAATACAACGTGGGTATTTGATACGGGCAAATAATTAATCCAGCTATAATATCTGATCCTACGAGTCGTATGAGATAATCATTTTCGTTAAATTATGATCAGGTGTAATGATTTTTCTAAAGTGCAACCCAGCAGCTATGTATGCCGGACAACTGATATGAGACTCGTATGAGATCGATGACTCGATTAGATACCTTATGTCTACTTTAAATAATGTGGCTACCAGTGGATGCAATACATTGCGTGCTCAAATATTTTGTATGGAAAAAAATACCTTAATTTTCTAAAGAAATGTATGTAAACAGGTTCCCTAGGTTCGAATGGTCCGATAGTAATCGCCACTAAAATATTCGCCCGTATCTAATACACATGCTGTATTAGACGCTGATTGTACTTAGAACTAATAATTTTGTGTTATAATGAATGTGTCTATAATGACAATGACACATACCCATAATATATGTATATCTTATGTGCCGTCAAATATTCAGTAGAGTAGGGTAGGTAAGGGCGTGTTACCTATTGTCTGTATACTTAGGAATAGAGTGCGACCACTTAAATATTACCTACATTTTTGGCGGGAATTAAAAAAAATTGAGATAGTCACACTATGTTATGGGAATTAAGACTTGAAATCTTTTGATACTATACTATATTTTTGATTTTCTGTGCTCACGAACGAGATTTCAGAAAATGCATTATATTATTTATAATATACGTTGACGTTAGTGCGCCTAGCCTTTTAACAGCTATAACAGATTGTATATCCCCGCGAAATTCTACCGGTGTCCGCTAAGCTGGAGTGGCTGAGTGGTTTAGGCATCACTTACGGCATTGGTTAAACTTCGGTATTTTTTCTTTGGTTTATGATATCTAATATTTAAAACATACATAGTAGTTTTACCAATTAAAAATATTTAATAAATAACAAATTGAATTGTTCCACAAAAATAATGCATCCTTCTCATCCAGGCAAGTATGCAAAAGCATACAATAATTGTCAATACAATTTGCTTGGTCAGAATCTGGGCGATAAAATATGGATGCATTATCTGTGACATTTACTATCAAAAGGGACCTTATTGTCAATGACGCTTAAGTCACACGCACACGTCTGGCATTTGTATCCCAAAGTAAAGCATGGGAAAAAGAAAATAGGAAAACAAACTATAACACCAGTGTCCAGTGTGTAGCATTATTAACTGCTACCGGTCAACAATTGACACGGAGTATAATTACGTTGACCGATACTATTTTCCGGCTTATTATGAAAACGAAAGCCAAATGAATCAATAGTTGGGCTCGCTGCCAACTATGTGGCGTGATCACTGGCCATGCCTCTGCATAAACATGTTACTCCACCAGTAGATACACTACTTATAGTTCTATTTGCGGGTATATTTTTTATTATTGACCTACAAGTATGATTAAGTTGTCAGACACAGAAATAGTTCATTACTACCAACTCGTACTTACTAGGCCGGGACGAGAAGGGTTGCCGGCCGAAGACATATAGACGGATAGGTGTGAGGCGGTAAACCCCATTTCCCGTCGATGTATAGTGATTTTCCCAAACATGCAATAAAAAAATGGAGACCAAGAGCATGTTGGGCCAAGCTCAGTGTAGGGTCCCGTAATTATTCTCAGTATAAGGTTCGGTAGTTATTCCAAAACGGCTGGGGCGATATGTTCGAAATGATTTTATTTTAAAGTATTCTATAACCGATATGCATGGCAAATCCATTATATTATAAAGTATTATATAATGATTTCGTCATGTCTGTCTGTTTGTCCGTATGTTACAGTTTTTTTCGATACTTTAACAAGTATAGTGTTGAAACTTGGTATAACTAGATGAACTGCGTCAACTGCGTTTATAATAGTGTTAAGATTTGCACACAAAAATAAATACACAAACAATATACATATTTTTGGGTTCCATATAGTTCCCATACTACCTACCAGAAACTCATCATTTTATTTACCATACGTGTGTGTGATAGGTCTTCAAAAATGATATTGAGGTTCTTAATATAAAAATAAGATAATGATAAAACGAACAATACCTATAGACTCAAAGTACATTACCATGCAAAATTCCACCGAAAATTGGTTTGAACGAGATCTAGTAAGCAGTTTTTTTTATACGTTGTAAATCGTTAATTACACTTTACCTTTCATCAACGATACCTATCAATTAAATATGGTGATTTGGAAATTACGGAATCCTTTGCGCGCGAGGCCGACTCGCACATTTCTGTTTTTTTAAGGATCCGTAGCCAAAAAACTAGCAAACAGCAACATTCAAAAGTCCAGGTATCTCATTAAAATTTTGCTTTGGACCAGTCCAATGCAATTAGTCTAATGCTGAGCTGAGAGAGTCTATTTAACATGCGTTTTTTAACCTTCATAATTCATAACCTTGAAAGTGGGTACGATGTTGGATTCGAGCAACTCTAAGTAAGGTAAGGTGGGGTAAGATTGAACGGTTTTTTTAATGGGGTAAGACAAAAAGTCGTCCTTCTGGCACAGCGTATACAGGTAGCTTTTTGTCTTACCCCATTAAAAAAACCGTTCAATCTTACCCCACCTTACCTTACTGGTTGGTGGAGTTTAAGCGAGGTTTCGATGGCTGCACAGTGTTGTGGTGATATGTGGTGTCAGTAAGAGGAGATCGTCACAGCACAGGCAGGCTCGTGCCAGTTGGCTCGGGCGAGGTGGCCGGCGCCGCGAGCCGCTCGTCGCCGAAAACTCGGTCACCGGCTCAGCGGGCCGGTCGTTGCCTCCCTTCTGCTAGAATAGGTGTCGTTTAGGCCAGTACCGCTATCTTCAATTGGCCGCGACAATTATTGCTAGCTACTTGCTATACATCACCCTCGTACTGACATAATCGGGTGAGCGAGATGCATAGAAAAGAAGATAGACAGAGGCTAATATTTATGATTTAAAATCTTCACAGAATCTTTAGAAATATGACATGTAGGAGCGTCTGTACTCTACAGGTCGGCTACAGGTAAAGCTAAGTGAAACGAAGGACTTTGTTTCGCTCCTTCATTTGTAACTGAATAAATGCCAAAAAAAAGTCGTGCGTTATTATTATTAAGATGGAAGTACTAGTACCCGACGATGTACCAATACTCGTCATCATAGCTTGAGTTGCCATCGATAAGATAAAATCAACTATTAGGGCATTTAAACGATGATAAATGTATGTGCCTTTAAAGCTTCATATGATTCATATCCCAACTTTAGAATAATTAGCTTATATCTAAATTATTTCCTAGGCTGTCGTTTAATTAGGACTGAGTGTTAATATTCTCTATGTCCCAATATGTGACATTGAAACTGACTACTACTAAAATATTGAGGTACCATCTATTGGGACTGCCAGCAAAAGCATCTGACACTTACTCGTACAAAGGAGTTGACTAAAAAAATTTACAATTTTGAGAAAAAATTATATTGTCACCCTATAAAATAAATAGGTACCTCTACTATTTAACAAAACTTACAAACTTCTCTCACAAAACACATGCCAATACTTTATGTAGATATGCGCAAATTAACGCGATTCAAATAAATATTGTCTGGATACATATTATATTACGCACTGGTACTTCCACCGAAAAAACCTTGGGGATTCGAATTGCTTAATAGGTACATTAATTACGTAGATGACTCAAGACTCGCAAGTGATCTAATTGTCTATCAAATTTAAGTTGCAAAACATACCAACATTGCCGG